>JAVCKT010010578.1:0-23489 GCA_032273925.1 Rhynchotus rufescens | reverse complement strand
GAAGGAGCCCCACCATCCAGCGTGCCCCTGCTGCCACAGAGGCCACCAGCGAGCTGGTGCTTCACTCTTCACACATAAGCCATTTGTTCCAGCCATATGAAGGTTTATTCATATCACCAAGTTTGCAAACAAGAAGTTATTCTACCAAATTCTGTTGAATAACTCCTGCTGTTTAAGATCATGAATCAGAATCTTAAAACACTGAAGATTTGGGGGATACTGATTTAAAGATTTTCAAGAATGCCTAATTTTTTATAAATATAAGTTTCAGAAGTGGCTAATAAACTAAAGGATCTCTGTCTTGTTGAATTGCAGTCTGTAATCTTTAGAAATGCTACTCAGAATCCAAAATTGCTTGAGTAAGTTTTGCAAATTTTATCTTCTGTTTCCATTTTATACAGATCTGTACAGTAAAAGACATACATAATTTTGATATTATCCGCCAAAAGCTGCAGATAATATTGATCCTTCAAACATGCTATAGAAAATAAGATGGAATCAAGGTTTTTTTTTCGTTTGTTTTGCCAGCTACAGGATTTTTTGTGAGTAAAAAAATATTATTTTGTATGTATATGAATAAATATTGTTCTCATTATACTTAAATAATAGTTGCAAGTCAGTTGTTAATAGTGAAATAATGCACTACTGCAATGGAACTGCAGTTTGGGGATATGTGAACTTTTGAAAAAGTTTATTTCAATTTTGTTCAAATTATATTATCTTCCTTAAAACACTGCTTTATTTTGTGATTACCTCTACCTCTACAGCTCAAAGCATTCTGGAGCTTACTTAAGCTGTAATGATAGTTTTGCTTAAATATGCTTTGTAAAGAAGCAGCCTGAACAAGTAAGAAAAGAGAAGTTTAGAGGTAACAATTTGATTTTTTTTTTGCTGGTGTTTGAAAGTTACCTCAGTGAAATTTGCCCACCCAGTTAAAATCGTTCATCAGAATCTGTTTAACTAAAAACAGATGCTGAGATGCAACAAGACATTACTTTTTGAAGGCAGGAGGTCCATTGGTTGTGCATAAAGAGGCAAGTTTAAAAAATGGTGTAGCTCGCACTACGTAATTTGCATTGAACACTTGTCTTTTTGGCAGTAGATTCTATGCAGCTCAGTGACACTAACTGGAAGACAGGACTCTCAGAGAGAAGATGCATGTTGAGAAACTAGCCAAATCGCAAGGTGCTTCAGAGAACACTTTTTCAAGCAGCTGATGTTGTTTTCAGATCACTTGGACTTGAAAGAGTAAATAGAAAAAGAATAAATAAATAAATAAATAAAAATTAAAAAAACGGATTTCATGGGATTTTCTAGCCTTGCTAGATTAAAAAGTCTTCTTAATTAAATCTACTTAATAATATGGAAAAGATGAGTCAAAGAAAGAGACAAATTTCCATGCTCAGATACATCTCTTCAATGTCCTCTCTCTCTCTATTGACTACTTAACCAGGAAAGTCTTCTTCACAGATTTCAGACAAAACTAAAATAGCTGAAAAGCTGAAAGAATTTAAAGCTTTTCAGTTCTTCATAAGAGAAAATGACCTGAAAATAGATAAAAGTATATTTGTACACGGTTAGTAGATTGCCATACAGAGTTCTCAGTAGGTTCCCATACATATAAATGGGCAAGAGGAGGAACTTCCACTGGTTGAGAAGGATTGGGTTAGGGATCATTTAGGGACACTGGCCACTCAAAAATCTGTGGGCCCAGATGGGATGCACCCAAGAGTGCTGAGGGAGTTGGCCGAGGTTATTGCTCAGCCTCTCTCCATCATCTTTGAGAGGTCCTGGAGAGCAGGGGAGGTGCCCAAGGACTGGAAGAGAGCCAACATCACTCCAGTCTTCAAAAAGGGCAAGAGGGAGGAGCCGGGCAATTACAGGCCGGTCAGCCTAACCTCCGTCCCTGGAAAGGTGATGGAGCAGCTCATCCTAGAGCATCCTGTGCCACATGCTCTAGGTGTCCCTACTTGAGCGGTAAGGTTGGACTAGATGATGTCTAGAGGTGCCTTCCAACCTTGAATATTCTGTGATTCTATTCTGGAAAAAAAAATGCCACATTTTATAGGACGTAAGAGATTGTTATATTCAATTAATGATATTAAATTAATTTATATATAACTATATAAAATATAGTTATATTTAAAAATAAATAAATATAATATATATAAATATATATAAATATAAATATATGAAATATATATAATATATAAATGCATATATTATATTAATTTATATATATTAAATCTGTGAGATTGTTATATTAATGCAAAATATTATAAATGTAAAAAGAAAAAAAGCAAGTCTGAAGAATAGAAAATGCAAGTGAGAAAATTGCAACTATTAGTTGACAACAATTTTGTGAATGTCTGGAATTGTTTTGCTAAATTTTAAACACTAACCTCACTTCTGCTCCTCTCTTATGCCTGCCTGTTTGGATGCAGGACTGTGTTCTCCTTGTAGGTAATCGTAAGAGAAATAAGCAAAGGCATTGCTGCTTTAATTGCTACATAAAGTTTCACTAATAGCACTGCCAAGAGAGTCTATAAGTAGAGTTCTCTTGATCAGACTCAATTTCCTGTGATACATCCAACAGTTTTGCCAAGGAGGAAAAATACAGAACATTCAGGGATTTGTACTGCCTATGAGAAACCTAAAGAGAGAAACTTAGTGAGAATTTGAAGGACCATGACAGGATTTCAGAAAGCCACTATCTTCTTTTTTGAGAGCAGTGCTGCGACAGTTATTCTGAAGGAATGTCATAGCAGGGTGCTTAGTATCTTCAAACTCGTGTTTCTCCCTTTTCTACTGTGCGTTTTGCAATAGTTTCACCTGTGGTCTCTTCTCCACGATACTGTTTCTTGGGCTTGTCCTTTCTGTAATGAGTGTCCAGTTTTGCACAAGCTGTTGACGTGAGCAGCCTGAGGCTGCTTTGATCCCATCCTCTCCAAGCACAACCAAATAATTCTTGTTTCCACCGCTTGAGTAGGTCCTTGGTTGAGCTCTTTTGAAATTAATTGCTTGGCTGGCAAAAGAAATGATAGTTAAGAAAAGTGTGCAATGATTTAATGCCCGGTCAAGTATTTATTTCAAAACAGTGCCACTCTTCTTGTCAGAAGACAGAAGCCTCTGTGGTGCAGGTGACTGCACCTCATTGCTTTAATACAGACAGAAAACCCTCACAATTGACTTGTGAGCCTTGATTATGCTTTGCCTTGCTTTCTTTTTTGAGGATCGGAGGCAGCCTCTTCCCTCTTTTGACAAATACTGTGTTTGTCAACCACAGATGTTAAAACACACCTTTTTTATGTTAAATTTAGTTGTTAAGTAATATATGTGCAGACCAGCCGTACAGTCAAGCAAGGCCGCATGTTGATTTGGTCTTTAACATTTCTTTCCTGCTAATCTCTTTGCACTGCTAATATATCCATTTCAATAATTGATGTTAGTACTAATAATCTCAAAGCTTGTTAAGGACTTAGACTGATAAGCCTCATCTAGTTAACTGAGTGAGTAAAATATGTTTGAGTTACTGAGTAAGCCACAGGGAAGTTAAGGTATTTCATTAATCATCATACAGCAGAACTAGCAATAAACTCCAGAAATCTCTATTCTCCTCATCATAACTGCAAATAATGCTCACTTTCATTGACTAAAACATTCACAGTGTTCCACAGCAATGATCCTACCCTTTCCCTGTCAGCTTCCAATAATTTTACCAGATGTCCTTATTTTGATAGTCACACACTATCACTTATAATTGGTAGCTGAAAGGGAATATAAGGGAAATAAGATACTGTTCCTCTTTCTGATCCATGTTGTTGTGGCCCATTAATGTAGGCTGCTGTAGTTCATTGCTGAACGGAATGAGGAGAGACCACGTTTGGGAGAGGCCTAGACAATCCATAGGCAAAGCAACAGATGTGACACAAGACCATCCAAGCTGTATGTCTGCAAGCTGTAGGGAGTTAATGGTCTGAGACTTGTTGGCAAGAAAAAACATGAAATCAGGCTGGGTGCCAAATACAAAGGGGTGTTGGAAGCGGGACAATTTACTACAGAAGCTGCAATGGGAGTTGATGTGCTCCAGCTCTGCTTCAGGGCACTAAACAAGGAAAAGCTTGGAGCGTTGCATAAACAAATGGCAGCCAAACATACTCACTGCCCAGATGGTGAGACAGACAAATCTTCTGGTGTTCGCTCTGCGTTGTTGTCTTTGTGGGACTGTGGAGCTTTTTGCTTTTTTTAATTTTAATTTTCCAAGAGCAAGATAAATGAAGAAATAGCAGAAATAGATAGGATACAGAAGGCAACTTGGGGACTGACAGTACTGGGGCTAAGAAGCATACATAGCTGCAAACCAAGATGCAGTTTTCTAGAGTCTTGTGCTGTAACTGGTTAGTTATTGTGCAAAGTGTGAGTGCAGTCCCATCAATTCCAAATGGGATGAGGTATGGGAAAATCTCATTCTTACATAAATTACTGAAGTACTTTGAATATCTGTAGGAATCATTATATGACCTTTTTTTCTTCTTATGATGTCTGGGGACTATTGAGTACTTTTTTGGGGGGAAGGAAATCAAAGGAGAAAATCTCTAGTTTTGTGAGTACACTGAGTGCATCTTCCTTATCAGAACCTTAACAGAACCTTTTTTTTTCTTACAATGGTAAATCTTCTATTAAGATCAATCCTGAAGATTAAAAGGCAGAAGGCTCCTAGAAGAATCAAGCAGAACGTGTTTATCTTCTAAGTCTCATGACATGTCACAGAGGGTCATGTGGGAACAGGGGAACAGGCTGCCCAGGGAGGTTGTGAGACCTCCTTCTCTGGAGGTCTTGAAAACCCGCCTGGATGCCACCCTGTGCCCCGTGCTCTAGGTGCCCTGCTTCAGCAGGGGTGTTGGACTAGATGATCTCTAGAGGTCCCTTCCAACCTTAATGATTCTGTGATTCTGTGACTTTTAAGACTCCATACTGGGGGGAGTCTGCCATGTGATTTTTCTTTTGCTGGAGGGCTGGCCACAGACAATTCATGATGTTAACTGCTAGTAGATGAAACCTAGACTAGAAAGAATGAGCTGGATTTGGAAGTGACCTTGAGAAACTGAACATGTCAGCTTGTATCATACAAAGGCACTTGGACAATAAGATCATGATATACTGTATATACCTTAAAACACTTTCTCATGCTCTAAGCAATTAAGCCATTCCTTACTGCTATGACAATATCCATCCATCTCTTACATATACAAGTTTTTATTGACTTACAGACATTGTTGCCATAGCATGATACGCTCTCCCTCCTACTGTGGACATCTATTGGAAGACTTCCATGACAGTAGCTTGTTTAGCTTGTGAGTACTTTTTATTTACAAACTAAGTGAATAAAGCATGCTGAGCACAGAGAGCGTGAGGTTACACACTTATTCTCTAACACAGGAGAAGAGATACTCTGTCAAAGGAGCTGCTCTCTACACAAGCCCTCATTCTTCTGAGCTGGAAAACTGATGGCTGGAATTCATGACCTAAGCTGGTCGCTATCACTAACCCATTTTTGTCTTCCTAAACAAGATGAGCTGTTTGTCTGGATTTTACAATGATAAAATATGGGCTTGACAGCCAAGTCATATATTTTTTGACAAAAAATAGGTAGTCAGAACTTAACCAGGCTCTGGTTTGATTTGGCCATTTAAGCTTAAGGTCAATGAGGCCGTATTAGCTGAAACCAAAACGAATAGAAATCATCAACCGCTCTGGTGTGAGGCTGATAAATTTTAATGACCCTTCAATGAGTTCAAGAATGTTTTATAGGTGACTTAACATCTGAAAATAAGTGTATCCTTATGACATGGAAATTACAGTGGCTGCTTTGTAGGAGAGTGATGAAAATTATTTTTCATTTCTTGCTGTAGAAAAGAATAACCCTTTCCAAAGCTCATTCTGTCAGTCATGGTAAGACAGCATAGACTAACACCCTATTTCATTGTATTTTTTTTATTTATATTTTAATTTTTCATTAAATTAAAAGCTTTTACCCTCAAAATGTTCAGCCTGTTTGGCTGAAGCACTTAGTTATTCAGCCTGCCCCACTGACCCCATCTCCCCAGTCCTGCGAGTGGAAAGTTGTTTGGCTGCGGACTGGTTCATGACTCATTCTGTAGCTGGTGAATGTGCACAGCGGTGAGCTGGGTGTTTAATAGGAAGACTGGGATCAGTCCCCAGGGAGCTTCGGTCTATAGAAATGACTTGTTAGCTTTGCGGATATTAATTTTTGGCCTCTGTACTCTTGACAGGTATCAGCACGTGGACACGGCAAAATCTTCTGCAATTTGAGTATCCAGTGCTGTATTTATTCATTCATATTAAATTAGTTCTTCTATTTGCTTGCTAACTAAGAAGCCTTCTTAGTCCTTCTATTTGCTTGTCTGTGGCACCAGTCCTCAAGGCACTTGTGCTAATGCTTTTTGTGAGTTACATTAAGCACTCAGCAGTTTGAAGCCTGAGATAATGTGTCTTTGCATCCTGTAAACCCTCCCTTTTATGAACCACATGGTATTCACATAGACCCATAGTGCTGTGTGGTCTCCAAACACAAAACAAACAAGTTGTGGTTCCAGATATTGAATTAAGCACATGCGAGGGAAGAAGATTGCTGAGTGTGGAGTTTGTGGCTCTCTAGTGCAAAAGGGAAATGAACAAAGCAAAGAAAGCGCCGTGGAGAGCCACTGAAATAGCAATGGGACTGATATGTACTATTTACAAGGAGCAGCTATGAGAACTGAATATGGATGACCTGGGGAAGGGAAAGCTAAGGGCTGTTTTAATTGCAGTTGTCAATTTTATCAAGAAGAGTTTTGAAGAAGATGGAATTGGGTACATAATGCAAGAACAAGAGGCCAAGGTTACAAGCTGCAAAATTTCTCTTTCTGTAAAAGGAAAAGCACCGCTCACCCCGGGGGCTTTGCAGAACTGGCATGGGTAACCAGAGAACCTGAAGAACATCCATCCTTGGGCATATTCATAGAGCCACAAAGATTATTAGGGGACTGGAGCATCTATAAGGAAACACTAAGTGAGCTGGGCCTGTTTAGCCTGGAGAAGACTGAGAGGGGAGCTGATCAATCAACTGATCCCCTTCCTGAGGGGAGAATGTAGGGACTATGGGGCCCAAATCTTCTCAGTGGTGACCAGTGACAGAACAAGGAGTAAAAAGTACAAATTAAAACACAAGAAGTTCCATATCCATGTGAGGAAGAACTTCTTGCCTATGAGGGTGACAGAGCCCTGGAACAGGCTGCCCAGGGAGGCTGTGGAGTCTCCTTCTCTGGAGATCTTCCAAACCCTGGATGCCACCCTGTGTCCCATGCTGTAGATGTCCCTGTTGGAGCAGGAGGGTTGGACTAGATGATCTCTAGGGGTCCCTTCCAAACTCAACCATTTTCTGATTCTGTAAAAATGTCTGTGACAGCAAACAGCATGAACTATTCCAATAATCCACAGCAGCTACTGAATGTGTCCGCTGCAGCCCAGCATTACACTTGATAATAAGATTGATTTCAGGAACTAATGTTCTGTAGCTGTGAAAAAGTGCCCTAAGTACTGTAAGGCAAATAAATGTTTTAGGGCTGGTCCTTAAGTTCAGAGGGCAGGATGTCAAAAAGAAAATCCAGAATTCCTTTCTTGTTCATGATATATGCTTATTAGAAAAGAGAGAGTCAATGATTTGAATTTCTGTCATGTTCAGCTACCCAGAATGGATTTCCATTGATGGGGAAGATGAATAACATAGTGGATTTGTTTTAAAGTTGCCATGATATGTTCAGACCTCTGTGAGTTCCATGTGCTATTGGCACTGTGCATATCAGTGTAGTCCATACTATATGAATTAAGAACTGTTTGGCTGATAGGTCATATAAAGTAATTGTGGAATCTTCCTTTGGGAAGACTGTTTCTAATGCAGCCTAATGTTCAATTTCTTTATCAAAGCTTTGAATAAAATAAAAAGTTACAACTGAATTTACAGACAGAACAAAAAATGGAAGAGAATTAAATATAATTCATAATTGTAATTGTCTTAGATTTTTTTCCCAAATTCTGACTTGAAATGATGGCTAAACCATTCTACTTGAGGAGATACAGTGATAATGGAGGTTTTTTTTACCTTTAAGAACAATCCAAAGACTTGCTAAGTGCAGTCCTCTGAGCAGCATGTATTTTAGTAAGGGTCATATCAAAACACAACAAATCCACAAACACACAACAAATAAAAGGTGGATTGTGTATTATGGGATAATCTCTGAATATTCTTCAGAATGAATAGTATATATCCAATTGAAAGGGAGCTTCCAGTGTGCCAATGTTACTAAACAGTTGGGTAGCTATAAAGAAATGTTATTACCTTTACGTATGTCACCAGAGAGACTAACCAGTCCTGTTATCCATATTTTTATAGTGAAATTGAAAGGGACTGACTTAAAAGCTACAGTGCTGCAGTCTTGTCATTTATAAAACATGATTTAGGTGTCTAACAGATGAACTTCTTGAATCTATGGCTGTCAAAAGTGTTATTTCCTCTGTCTGTTGGGCAAACTCAGCCTAGAAGGCTAATGTCAATGGAAATTAAGAATGAAAAGAGCAATTTACCTAGAACTGTGGTGCGTTTTCTACCTTTAAACCAGGAATGTTTTCTGAACGAGATTTATAGCACAGGTGACTGCAGTGTCCAAGTATGAGAAGAACATAAAATGAACCTCTATAGTTAGTGAAGTGTAGAAGATCTGGTTATATAGCTAATTTGGCTTACAGATCTGTGATGCTTGAGAACATGTGTAGTCTGCAGAGGACAGACTTGGTAGTGGCACAACTGAATGCAGTTACTTCTGTTTTTGAAGTGCTTGTGCTTTCGTTGTTGTAAGTTCTGTTTCAGATGTTGTGGAAAGGACTGAGGGAACATTTTGCAGAAAAAAAAAACGTGTTGAATTGTTCAGGCAAGAATTATGCTTATTACCTCAGTGTTCTCACCTTCCCACTCCAAGGCTCACTTCGTGATATGCCAGCCAACTAAAATTCACTTATCAAGTTAGTTAGAATGCCTAGAGAAATAGGAAGATATATTCTTCTATACTGCTGTTAAAATGATGATTTAAGATGATGTGTGGACCTAGGAAAGAGTAACAAAAGATTTTTGAAAACTGCACTGAGATTTTTTTTTAAATTTCCTCTTTCAATTCAGAGTGACATAACTTTGAATTTTCTCTGACCTTCTCAGGTACTAAAGTGCCTAGGCAGGTCTCTGTTCATGAATACATTTTTGTGCTACACTGTAATAGATTCTGCAAAATTTTAAGCGTTATGGGTCATTTATATTCACATGTTCAATGCCCCAGGCAAGGAACTACAGCATTTTTTTTTGTATTCAATAACTCGATTTCTAGCCAAAATTGTAAGTTAATCTCAATGGAGGCTAGAGGCAAAACTATAACCAAAAAAAAAAAAAAGTGAAAAAAATCATTGTTCTTTAGTTGATGGGCTGTTTCCTTCCTGTGCTGTGAAGTGGATGGTCTGAAACACACCTGGACAAGCTGGAAATTCCTACAAGATGTTTTAGTGGAAATGGGCATGTTGGTAACTTGAGGCTGATTTTCTTTGAATATTTTTTTGAGAGCCATAGTGACAGGCTCAAGTGACAGGCACAGGGAACTTATAAGGAAGCTGACAGAAACCAGGGCACTCTGATGTAATTTTAAGTACCCTTATCTGGGTAAGTACACTATCTGGTGTTGCTATCAATATGTGATATGATACAAGGGAATTATTTGGCACCTCTGAACAGCTTTTATACATTTCAAAAGAACAAGGGGGTCTATTTTCCTCACTCAAATATCTGCAGACCAGATGATATCTTCTGTTGCTCCCACGAAGGCCAAGATTTTCCAATATTTTTGACTGCTAATTCTGATTTTTATATATGGATCTTTTCCTGGATGAGGTCGGTCCCTGTTTAGTATGTTAGAAACAGTTTCTCTCAGTGATGGTATTGGCTGCGTAAGTTGTCACATGAGCAAGTGGTTAATTTTTATACCTGGCTGTTTTCTAGAAGTCATATTAAACCATGTACATGAAGTGCAGATATTGTGAAGACCTCCCTGATGGCTCAAAATGTTAGCTTTGACCCTCCTCTCAAAATAACCCTCATCACTTCTTGTCTAGTAGACCTTAGAGAATGGAGTCCAGTGGATCTAAGCAATTGATATAGGTGATAGCATGGCCAGATGCAGAGGAGGACTTCAGTGTACAGTCTCACAGCATCTGAACCAGTGTCAGAGATTATCCTATTGGATATTATCCCAGAAGAATCTTCCTGATGGAGTGTTCATCATTAATTTCCGGGGTAGATTCTCGGGTAAGTGTGTGCAGGAAAAATGATAACAGAAGTTGCTATCTCAGCGGGGATTATTCAGGAGGATTTATGTTTGAATTCATACCCTACCAAAATCCAAATCAAATTCCTTCTGTAGGTGAGCCTTCTGTTCTTTCAAGACCCTTGAATTTCTCTTATTTGTCTTCTCTTTTCAAAATATAAATGGCTATAGCAAGCATAGTTACAAGCAGCTGAACACGCTTTCTTCCTTCACTCCATTCAAGGCAATTGAAAAGAGTCGCCAGAGAGAACAATTTCTGGTTTTCATACAGATTTTTGGTGCCCAGGGTTTTGATTAAATTACAGAGAATGTTAAACTAACTAGCAATAGAAGTAAGTGGCACTTTGTAATGAACTGTTACTAGATCACTTACAGTCAGGCAGCAACCATATGGCGTTTACATGCATATGCTTGTCCAGCACTGACATGGAAATTGGTCTGACCCACGTGACCTGTGTTAACTGAGGAAATTCTATATTCAAGCCAATTGCGACACTTTCCAGATGCCAGAGGCAAACCTGCTCTAATCCCATAATCCCATTTCATAATATAGACTTCCATGCAGTTTGGAGCACAAAACCAGAATGTATCTTGCTCAGTTAAAATATTTAGCTTGGTATTCATTCTGGTGGCTTCACTGCATTCCAGCTGCAGGAGACAGGAATTTGAAAATGCTTTACTTGAGCCAAATTTTGCAGTCTTTAATTGAGCAAAATATTCAGAAAGCAATGTAGTTCAGTATCTTCTGTACTTGCCAGTGAACTTGAGGCAAAGAGATAGGCAGAGCTCCTTCTTTATGTTATTTTACCTTGGGGAATACAAAAGTCTTGTGTGACTGTATTTGTATTAATTCCCTCTCCAAACTTGCAAAACATATATTCTTCAATGAGACTTAAGTGAGGGATCTACTGTATGCAACTGCAAGGAATACTTAAGATATGGTTCACTGATTTTGTTCTGAAACACTTTTGGGAGCCTATGGGTTTCAAAAAACATTTGAAGAGAGCAGAGCATAGTAAAAGGTTTCTCTCTCCTGCCTACTCCTCCATTCCATGACATATACCTAAACCTGCCACATTGTGTGGATATTAATCCTCATCTGCAAATACTTTTATGCATCAGAGAATGGACAGCTGAAGACTGGGTTCCTTTAAAAAGCAAAGAAAATTTAAAAAAAAACAAAAGAAAATGTTTAGTTAGTTAGATGCTTTAATCACTGTTGATAGTTCAGGAAAGGACTGAGACTAGCAGGGACTAGAATGTTTCATAAATAATTTTTTATTTATAAAAATAAGCAGAGGAAACATTGAGATGACGTGTATTGAAAGCCTTTGTTTTGAAAAGGCAATTCCAGGGATATTCAGTGAGATCACATCTGGTTTACAGTTAATTTGAATATGTTTATTACATTTTCCTGTGACTCCTTTATTACACTTTCTTGTGACAACTTAAGCAGTAAGGTGGCTATCTTTTAGAGTCATTGTTTACTGATGGAAAAATAACATCCTTTCCCATTGCTGTAGTTTGTCCCTCACCACCAAGAATCTCAAAGGATTTCACTAAGTGTATCATATTTATAGCAATCCATTTGCTCCCTACAGAGAGATACCCACTTCTGAGGCAGAATGAATCTACACATGACCCTAAGCAGCTTCTGTTTTAAGGTCCAAGGGGAGTTTCCCATTAAGTTGTGGAATCAGGTGTTTTTGAGAAGAATGTCTTATGCAACTGAATTTGAGCATGAATTTGAGCATAAAGGAGAAGCAGGGCCTAAAATCAGGCCTTTTTTTTTGTCTCAGGCACATAGAATCTCTCGTGGGAGAAGTTAGCTGTGCTAAATATTTAGTTCAGAAATTGGAAACCATCAGGTGTTGTGTCTTTGCTCCTGTAAGACCTTTTGAGATCTAGAACACGAACTCTCTTTGCCTGTGACTAAAGATGTAGGCACAGGATAGAACAGGATTAAACATGATAGTTCAACAAGTTTCTGCTCATAAGCAGGGCTACAGGATCAAACCACACTCTCCATCTGACTCGGGTGCAGGTTGAAAGGTTTTAGATGAAGTCACTTTCATGAGGAAATGTAACCAGCACTGAATGGGCTGCAAAGTGCTTATCACAGTGGTGAGATGAGATCATAGTTTGTAGAATTTGGCTAGCATCATGCCAGCACGATGCTGCATGGGCCTTACTAGACCAACTGAAAAGTTTTGCAGTTCAACCAGTCATCTCACCTCTAAGATGTGTGGGTATGTCTTTCATTTCCTAATTATTGCATTTCATTATAATGTGCTCCCTTCCTTCCTGCCCACTCCCAAAAGGCAGTGCACGAGGGTGGCATGTTTGGGTTTTTTTGGAGATATTAAGAGGTGAAGGAGGCATGTCATTCTGGAGTCTCTGGAAGATAAAATTCTGCAACTTTCTTAACTATTTCTCTACCACTGGATAAAATCATACCTTCCTCTTACTACCCAGTAAGTAAGTTCTTATTATCTATAGTAAGTAAGTAAGTAAGTTCTTATTATCTATAGAAATTTTTCAGTTGATTCCAATGGATCAATATTTTGTGTCTGGTTGGTTTACACCAAACTCGTGTTCCTCTGTATGATGGGCAGGAACGCTCTGTGCTACAATAACTGTCCTCTGTTACAACCTAAGCCCCAAGACTATTTACAAACCCTTGGATTCTGTGAATGGGAGGGCCACAAATTCCCAGGAAGCAGTTTGTTTGTATTTAGAAAGAATGCACAGGCTAAGCATGGTTTCTGGTTCAGTTTGTATTGATTATGTAACAGCAGGTTATACCATCTGTTCAGCAGTGGGTCTGTATCGTTCTACTTGCTTCTGACACATATTTCTCTTGATGAACTTGCCCTTGGGTTTCAACTTAGGCTAGGGGTAGTGGGTGTTCCAAGAGAAAAACGTGTCACATTCTTCTGCTTGGTTTTGCTGATATTTACCCCAAGTGCCTTCTTTCGATGTGATGGGTGGACAAGAGCATCTTTAACAGATGGTTTTCACATGCTATTGCATAATTATTTTTCAAATGGCTTCTAAAAGCAGATGTTTCCATGTCTTTGTTCTTCCCCCTCCTGACACTTCAACACAAACAGCAGATTCCACTGCTGCTGTCCTTCAGATCTAGTAAAGAAAATACCATAGCAGTGATGTTGGAGTCTTTCAGCCTCTTTGGCAATCATAAATATGCACAGGCAACATTCTCCTCCTTTTTTGCCTTGTCACTAGCAGCAGTTACAGATGTTATCTCAGGCTTTCTCTTTTAGAAGCACTGTCTCTGTGACCTTTGCTTAGTTTATGTTTGATCTTTACTGTCTTCCAAGATTTTGTTTCTAGTAGCATTCTGAGCAACTGTGAATCTTTTACCTCCTGATATTTCAGCATATAACTTTTTTCCTTATGTCAAGGTGGATCGCAACTTGTCACTTTTGGCATCTCCATCACTGTGAAAACCCTTTGGCATGATTTTGGATTTTTTTTTTTGTCAAGCAGCCCCATTTTCTTTTCCTCTCTCAGGGACAGTGGTTCAGCAACTGGTTATTCCCATTGTTTACAGAAATAGCCCTGCTTTCTTGCAAACCATTTTGTAAGAGGACTTCCTAATTCATCTAGTTGTTCCTGAAAGACCAAGGGAACACAGCTAAGAATGAAATAAAGGGCAGGCCCAGACAAGTTTCATCCAGACATAATTTATCATTACAAAAGATGAATTTCAGCTGTTAGCCTAAAATGATGATAAATGCTTGGATCAAGAAAACAAAAGCTTTCTAGTAAATCTACTCTGTGTCTTAATTTAAACCTCATGGATTTTACCTCCAACATGTGGAACATAATTTGATGATATAGCACTACAGCTTCATGATAGATTTTGTCCTGTTCTGATTCTGGGTTATTTACTAATTGTTTGGTGTTGGTTCTACTTTCTTCACTTTCATTTTCCTGCTTACTTGATTTTCAGGAAAGTTTCATGAGAGCCTTACCTGGAAAAGAGGAACATGGAAAGTTGAGTTTGGAAGGAACTTCAGGAGATAATCTAGTCTATTCTCATTACTCAAAGCAGGGCTGAACAGAGCAGGTAGTTCAGTACAGATGGATTTTGAATATCTACAGGCATGGAGACCCTCCAGCCTCTGTAGAGCACCCATCCAAGTGCTTGGCTTGACTCTCACAATAAGAAGGTTTTCCCTTATGTTGGTTTTTTTTTTGTGTCTTATGTTTCAATTTGTGCCCATTGCCACCAGTTCTTTCACTGAGTACCACTGACAAAAGTCTGGCTCCATCCTATTTACGCTCTTTCATCAGGTTTTTGTAAACATTAATAAGATCTCCCCTGAGTCTTCTAAGGACTAAGTAATTCCAGTTCCCTCAGCCTCTCCTGGTGTGTCAGATGTTCCCATTCCATAATAATCTTAGCAGTCATGCTTGACTGGGCATGGTTCAATGCATCCCTGTCCTTCTTGCACTGTAAAACCCAGAACCAGACCACACTGCAGATGTGGCCTCAGCACTGCTGTGTAGAGGCAAAGACCATTAAGCAACCCCATCCCTACATTCTTGGGCAGTGTCTCTGTATTCCTCCTGGTTTACCTACCCTATTTCCATCTCCTGAATGATTTCTTTTTGTGCTTGAGTTTTGTTGGGAGCAATTTTTGTCATCCATACAGGCCTCCTACCCTCTATTCTTGACTTCCTGCATGGGAGGATGGACAATTTGTGAGCTTAGAGAAGATCATCTTTGAAAATAAGTTCTAATAGACCCCTCCTTCTTTTTTTTTTTTTTTTTTTTTCCCAGGGCCATATTCCATAGAATTCTTCAAAGCAAGTCTCTGAACATTCCAAGCCTAAACTATTTGTAAGTATTGGGTCCAGTGGAGAAACTCCCCTCTTCAACACCTTGGTCACCTGTATCAAAAGTTATCAAGAGTGCACTCCATAAACCTCCTGGGTTGCTTGTGCCCTGTTGTGTTCTCTTTCCAGCAAATATTAGGGTGGTTAAAGTTCCCTGTGAAGACCAGGGCTTGTGAACTTGAGGCTTCCTCTGGCTGTCTGAAGAGACCCTCAACTACTTCTCTTGTTAATGCAGTTTCTAACAGACATCCATGTTGCTTGTGTTTCTCTGCCTCTTACATTACCTGTTATCTCATAACTAGCATCTCTTGTTACTCCTAAGTTATGGAAACATCTTTAAAGAGGGAGAGAGCAGAAATTTGGTCCTTTCAGGAATTTAAAAAGAATAGATGGACTATTCAAAGATGTGCCACAGCAAGCAAGGATAGGCAAGGAAAGGGAGAGCGTGATAGTGGGTTTTTTTCCGTCTCTCTATTCTTTATCATTGTCATCACCGTTCTTTTCTGTTTTTCCTGTTGGAACAGTTAGGTTCATCATTGCTTCTGCTTCTGTTTGTGGCACTAGGCAAAACAGCTGGGTGACAGCTTAGGTGAATGAGGGAACTTTACTTATACCATCAGTCTTTGAGACTTCTTATTCTTTCCTTTAGCAATGAAATGCTTGAAGTTTCATGTAGTATATATTTTTTCCTTTTGCTCCATTCTTCTGTTCAGTCTTGGTGATTATCTTTGCATTTTAGTTATTCTGGCAAACCGAAAAATTACTTTCTTCCCAAGAAAAACATTTTTTTTCTCAGTTTTTCTAAGGCACAGAAGTTTGGTTAAAAAAAATCATCTGCATTTGATGCTTTGTGTTGTTTTTCTTTTCCCTGAACTGTTTATTTTGTATCTGATTATTTTTTTTTCTGCTTTGTAATAAGTTTTTATGATCACAAAAGGGTCACACATTAGAAAAACATGTAACAGACAAAGTTGTTTTTCATTTCAATTTTTCTGTTCTCCAGGTATCTATTGAATTATCAGGTCTTCTGTATACTCGTTAAGATGTCTTGGTTATTTTATCTCATCTTAATCATTGGCTTTGTAAGTCTTTAATTTCTTTTTAAAATTACTGGCGAGGTATCCTTATGCCAAAAAAAAGTTGTGTTTATTTCAGCAAGTAAAAATAAAAGGCAACAGTCTTGTATGCCCATGGGATACTTTCTTGGGAATCACAGGAAATGAAAGGTATAAGTTTGCTAATTCATTAATAATTAAATTAAATTTATAAATTTACTCATATTTTTTAATTCTGTGAGAAAGTCTAATCAACCCCAAATTAAAAAAAAAAAAAAAAAAAAAAAGAAAAATATAGTGGCCGCTGTACTGTATTTCCTTATTTCCAAAAAATAATCCAACTCTTTCTTGAATTAATGTACACAAGTCACTTTAACTGCTGGCTGCATAACTTTTGGCAGTTTGTTTGATATTCCAACCAATCTTTGTATAAAGAACTGTCTGAATTGTTTATAGGTTTGTCCTCCTGCCCAGAGTTTAGTCCATGATCCCTTATTTTCAAAACAACTTTACTTTCAGGGATGTTATTAAGTAGTTTGGGCCTTGCCTTGAAAGGTTGTGGTTTAGTGGGTAAGAGATTCATAGAACTTAGAACCATTAAAGACATGTAGATCAACAGTTAAAAGAATATAGCAAACTAGGCAATTCCACCTATATATTCTCATTCAGAATTCTTACTATGCAGTGAGTGTAATTTTCATTTTCACACCAAACACTTTCTGTTTCTTAAGATTTTTGGAAATTTAAAGCAAAATGTAAATAATTAGAAGTGACCTGTCACATTTCTCTTCACATTAAATGTATGGCAAGAAAGGAACTAACAGAGTATAAGGAAAAGATCAGAATGGTTGTGATTCTTTCTACTATTTTTGTCCTAATTAAATATATGAACTGTACTAACAAGATAGGTAGGAATTTTTAAATTCCTAAAATTGCATAGTTATGTAATTTAATATTTACCTGTGTAAGAGCATCTATATAATATTTTCATGTCTTCAAGAATAAGTCCAGATGAACTGGACCTTTATGTTATATAGTCTTGGAAGGAAGGATAGTAGATGGAGAAAATTATCATTTTTCAATATGATCGGGCTCTGGCTGAAATGAGTGCTGCAGCACTGCACAAGAAAACCTGACTTATCTTTGAAGGACTCAGTACTGCATCTGAAAGTCTTGATTCTTGTAGCATGTTTTTGTAATTGGAATAACTTGCTTCACAGAATAATAGATTTAGTTAGTTTAGATGCAACATTTCACTGATGCAACTATACTGTTTCCAGAACTCCAGCAACTATTTCTACAAATTGCTATACTGTTTGGAGAGAGAGAAGTGATTTCATCTATTTTTAGTAAAACATTCTTGGAACCCAGAAAATTGCAAAGTGGACTCTCATGCTTCCCTGTTCATTTTTTTTGAGGTACAGATTTTAACTTCATGGTATTGAATTAGTTGTTTCAGGTTGTTAGAACTTCATGTACTATGTTTAGAGATATTTTAAAAAGCAAATGCAGAATAATTAGTAAGTGAGGATTCACTGAAGGTAGGTGGAGAGAGGGAATAATGTAGTGCCATGTCTAGGAAGAAGGAAAAATAACAGAGAGAAGAGATCGAACAGTTTAAATAGAGTTCCCCTGAAAAGAATCTGGAAAAAAAAGTTTTAAACTTGTAGAGGATAAAAAGATGAATAACAGCCAGCATATTATGAGTAACAGTCAGGAACAAATTGCGTCAGTAGTCAAATTGTGTCAAGCCAATCTAATTTCCCTCTACAACAGAGCTACAAACTTTTTGGATAGAAAAGAAGTAGTAAAACTATTGATTTTAGTAAGATCTTTGATATTGTCTTATGTGACATTCTAATAGGAAATCTAGGCAAACATGATCTCAGTGAAGCTACTGTAGAGTGGGTACCAAATAGATTTATTAAATGTATCTAACAGTTTCACTCGCTCTTTGATATATTGAAGGTGGATCTGTTGAGACCTGTGAATATTCAGTCTTTCTGTGGTGTCCTTGATGATGGTATAGAAAATAGGCTTATAAAATTGACAGTTGCCACCAAACTGCACATACACTGAATGAGAACACTAGAATTGAAAATTTTATTCTCAAATGAAGTTCAAATCGTGTTTGACAGGCAAGAGCAAATTCTTGCACTTAGGCAGGAATAATCAACTATATATACACTGTGAAGAACACAGATAACAATACTGTAAAAAACATAGTAGGGTTGCAGTGGATCTCAAATTGATGGTCATTCAACCAGATGACTTAACAGGAGAGATCTAAATGTGTTTGGGTGGATTAGATTATAGATGAGAAAGTCGAGGAGAGAGCATGTTAGGTAGGAAGAGAATAGTAGAAATTGCAGCAAGAAACGTTCTGATTAGAAGTTAGGAAACCAATTCAAATGGCAAGGAGAGTGAAGTGCTGAAAGAGATTGCCTAATGATAGCTTGGAGCATCCATCAACAGATTAGACAAACATCTGTTAGGAATGACATGGTTATAACTGAGTCTGCCATGGAGTGGGAGGGGGGAATGGGTAACCTCTGGAGTGATTCTGTGTTTCTGTTTATGACATTTTCTTGCAGAACTCTGACCTTACTAAGGAAAAGAGCTGCAAATGGATTGCTAGCGACTCCTGCCCTCCGCTCACAAGAGAATTTTACTGCAATGCATGTAGGCTCCATTAGGTAGAAATGCTGCAGCAGCTGCTCACAATATTTAGCAGTTGTTTTCTTTTACCTCATTCACTCAATATCATTCATGTTATACAGTGACGGTTTTGCCCAAAGTCCATCAGCAGGAAGCTTTGTTTAATGGATTGGACATTGGCTAGATTAAAGCAGCCAAAGTCTTTCTTACTTTGCCACTGATTGTCTTCATAACCCAGCTCTAATCCCTTGGGATCCCTTTGGGTTCCGTGCCATGTTTTGTTTGCCTACATGATTCAATGTCTTGCTTGGTGCAGGCTCTGTTGAGAAGGGATGAGGTTGTTGTACACCCTGCATTACCGTGCCTGAGTTTGGCTGAATCTTCAGTGTGCTGCCGTAACACAAGTAATGATTTATAAAAACAGACACTGAAAACCATAAGGCATCCTTCTGACTCCAGTGGGAGCAATTGACTCAGGTCTTGAAGGTCCCCGAAGAAGGGATCTTAAAATGATATTTTTGGCCAATATATATCTCTCCTTATATCTTACCATCCTAGTGCCATCTTACTCCCTTGTTCCTGTTTCCTTGGGTGAACTGTTATCTTATCCTGATTCTATGTGGCCCTGCACACATGCAGAGACATGCCTCTACTGCGTTTTAATTTGCTGAGATGTATTTGCACTCAAAATTGATGTTCTCTTTCTAGTCATAGAGTTCAGAGGCCGCTCTTCATTTATCTAGGAAGGTATGTTTTCCTAGTGAATTAGCTGGCACATAAGATATATTTAAAGAATGGAACGTTCTAAAAACTATGTGGAACTCATACACAATTGCTTGGCTAAGAACAGAAGTCATAGCATGCCACATTTGAGAAAACTTTTTTTACTTTTACTCTGTCATTTTGTAACAGTATTTCTTTAAATTTTACATAATATATTTTTTCTTTGGGAGAAAAAACAGAGTCTAACTAATGGTGAGACAGCTTAAAAATAATTGTAACTAGGAACGGGGCCATGATTAAAATTGTTCAGCTGTTCATTTTATTGTTTGTTCCCAAAACCTTAAATGCACTCTCTGAGAACAATAACAACAGTTAGCATGTAACTCTGTATGGGCCAATTCATGCCGTCCTCTCTCAGTCCTTTCCTTACACCAGCAAAACTCCTGTTTAGAGTGCTTTGTAAGGAATTCAGGTTTGGAAATATATGTTCTCTCTATTTTGTAATAGTAAAATGGAAGCTACCATTTTAACTTTAGGAGAGGGAAGCAAAGAAAGGAGAAACACAAGGAAGTCCACCCTATCAGCGTATTTAGTCTGTGAAGAGTATAGAACAGAGGAGGCTGTCATGTCCCCTTCAGACAATACTTGTATTTCTGTCAACCTCAGTGAAATATCTGGGACTTTGCTGTTGTGCTTGTTGAGATAAGAATGAAACTTTGTAGTAAAGACTGTAGTGAGAAGTACAGAGGAAACCAAAACAGATAAATGAATACAAGGCTACTTGCTACACTAAAACATATGCTGGTTTCATAAGTAAGAAATTCTAATTGTTGTTAACTGATTTTAGTTTATGCGCCTATGATGTTAGCTTCTTGAGGCTGCTCAACCAGCCAGTGGGCTATCCTGACCTCCACGCTGGATCTGGAAATCTTGGCCTGCCTTTCCACCTGTAGGAAAACGTTTAAGAATGATGGTGAAATATAGGGAATTGGAACCTGTTGGGGATGAGCTCAGAAGTGATGAGCTGCCTTTAATGTGGGATTTTCCAAAACTCCCATTGTCTTTAAACAACTGCTAGATGATTTCATTCATGTATCTGTGAAAATCACTAACAGACAATCTGTTTATAGCTAGCTACAGTGCATACAAAGACTATATGCCTCACAAGGCATTTCCACTATAGAGTCTCTATTATTGCATCCTTAACATTTTGATTCCTCTGAATTTCTGTTGGGTTGGCTAAGTATGCATAAAATGCACAGTTTTACCCTTTTAATGTTTAATTAAAGAATAACTACTGTAAAGGTAATTTGAACTTCTACCTTTGGGAAAAATATTGAAATGTCATCCCTGTTTGAAGATGAGTAAGGGTCTGGTGTAACTCATAATGGGAGCTTCATTTAGAGCCCATTTATGTCAATGGATACACTTCCCTTTGCCTCAGTGGGCTGTGGAGCAGGAACATGTAGATAAGTTAAGAATTCATAGAATTGTAGAATCCTTAAGGTTGGAAGGGACCTCTAGAGGTCATCTAGTTCAACCCTCCCTGCACACGCAGGGTCACCCAGAGCATGTGGCACAGGATTGCATCCAAGTGGGTTTTGAAGATCTCCACAAAAGGAGACTCCATAATCTCTCTTGGCAGGCAATCTGTTAACACTGCAATCTGTTAACACTGCTCTGTCACCCTCACTGGTAAGAATTTTTTCCTTAAGTTCCTGCAGAACTTTTGGTGTTTCAGTCTGTGACCATTTCAGGTAGTTCTATCAGTGGCTACCACAGAAAAGAGGCCGCCCCATTCTCCTCACTCCCTCCCTTCAGGTATTTATAGACACTGGTGAGATCTCCCCTCAGCCTTCCCTTCTCCAGGCTGAACAGGAGCCTTTGCTTGCTCATAAGGCAGATGTTCCAGGCCTCTGATCATCCTTGTAGCCCTGTGCTGGACTCTCTCCATCAACTCCATATCCTTCATGTACTAGGAAATCCAGAACTGTACATACTCCCATTGGCGTTCTTCGCCACGAGGGCACACTCCTGCCTCATGGTCAACTTTTCATCCACCATGACGCCCAGGTCCCTCTCAACAGAGCTGCTAATTCAGCTGACTGTATCATATAGTGTATGTTGTACAGTTTTTCAGAAATAAATATGTTATCTTAGCCAAAATACTTAATGTTTAATTTCAAAAACATAATATAAAAAGAATGGATTTTGCTTTAATGATTTTTTAAGCTAAGTGAAAAGGACACCAAATATTCTTGTTTTGTATCATTAGAACCAGATGGTCCATGAAAGACTTTTGGCTAAACTGGAGTTAGGAAAGCTTGTAAACCCTAGCTAGTCCGAAAATGTGCTCAAAATTGCTATATCAGATGATAGCCCCAGTTTTATAATGTGAAATAATTTGGCTGCTTTCCTGCAATCCTGGTAAGGTGTTATACAATTGAGGCAATTACAAGAAATTTTTTGGATGCTACTGTCATTATTGTTCTGCTTTTGGAGTTAGAAAAACAACAAAATTACCCTAATGCAGCAGAGTATTCCGGAAAACATCTCAATCAAGAATTAATGAGGAAAAGAATTGTTATTACTTATTATTGACGTGTGTTTATGTCATAGGTCAAATTCATTTGTCTAAGAAAGGCCAAAAAAAGTATTTAAAAAGATCTCCTCTTCATCCTGGAAGAGTGATAAATCTTTTTTCCTTTATCATAGCAGCAGTGCTGTTAATTGAGGATCTGCAGCTGACAGTGATGAGGAAGAATACTAACAGATTTACTCCAGAATGCAGTTTTAACTATTAGAGTGACAGAAACAATATGGCAGTTGTAGTGATGCTTCTTTGGCATCCTGATATTGGAAGATATCTTGCTTGTATTCAGCTCTTCCTTGCCTTATTTACTTGTATACTCTCTAGATTACACAGTAGGAGGAGAAAACTTCTATGGGTCAGTTAAGATTTAGCCCAGCGTTCATGAGAAACAGAGTTAAACTGAAGTGTATTTGCTCTTGCTAATACAGAATAGGAGAACGACAACTGACCATAACATTTCAATGAAGTTAGCTATATTTAAGATTAGAGGAAACTTTTATGGTTTTCTTTTTCTGACTTGCATTGCCGACCGCCAATGATTCCTGTGAGGAGTCCAGTAATCTGTGATAGAATTAAATTGTATCAAGTGTCTTTGAACGCTGTTCTTAATGATCTTGATGACATTATCATACAATAGTCTTGTACCTTGAGCATAAGGAATGGGTTCTCTAAACTTTTTTTTTTTTTTTCTCTGTGATTTATTGCTTATTCTACTCAGGTGAAAACTTCTTGCCACTTCTGTATTTGTGATTTCACTGTTACTACATAGACCGCTTGCACACAGAAGGTGAGCAGGATCAGAATCAGGTTCTCTGTGCAGGTTATTGTTATATTTCAGTACCAAAATACAGTCTTGCTCTATATTGTGCAAATGCAGGTCAAGCTGATTTCAGTGGGGCTACTCACAGAATACGGACTGGAATGGAAAGTCCTTTCAGTAAGTTTTACTACCTTTTAAAGAAAACCACATCTAAAGACCTGTAGGTCTTTAGCAGGCTCAAGTAGGCAGTATAAGTGCTCAATTTAGCAGCATTGTGCCTCTGAAGAAGCCAAGGTTCGATTGTAACTTGTGTATGCATTTTTTTTTTCTGTCAAATTGCATACACAAGTCTCTAGCAACTCCGCAAATCCGATTATTTTTGAGCAGATATGTATATAGGTAGTTGGGTAAAC
>JAVCKT010010577.1:0-21020 GCA_032273925.1 Rhynchotus rufescens | reverse complement strand
GATGTTGCAGGGGAATTGGTGGCCTGTTTTGAGAGGGATAGGGATGAGGGAAGGTTTCGCTGTCATAAATCACACTAAACATGTTCTGTTCTAAATGAATAATGGAAATATAAGAAATAAAATGGAAGGACAATGCTCTCTTTGACTGCACAGTTTCATTGTGTGCTCTGAGTGAGCCTCTTGGGCTGACCTTGAGCAGAATGAAAACTCCGTGTAATTAAGCATTTAAGTATATGTTTAAGAGAATATAATTATTATAGTTTTCCTTTTATTTATAAACAGGATGTATAATTAAATACCAGTAGCAAATTAACTTTAGATTGGTATGCAAGAGTAAATAATTAATTGTGACTATGATAATTTTAATTTATTGCAGAATTTTTCTTAAATTGTGAGGTAACTATAATACTGATGCTAAAATACATTCTTTTTCCTTGAGGTTCTCCTTCATGCTCAACTTAAATATCAACTCATTTGGTATAGAGCTTGAGTGCGCCTGACTTGCTTATGTTCTTAAAAACAACCACAAAAATGAAATAAACTGCAAAGACCTTTCCTGTGCTTTAGCTCAAAATTTCCCATTTTGGGGATATGGCCAACTTAAGGAAAATTTTGACATCCATAGTCTCACTCAGTGATGCCTGTTGTAATAACTCCAATAATATTTAATCTGAGAATAACCTGAATGAGGTAACCTGTATTTTAGATGCTTTCTAGAATTAAGCTCTTTTTATGCATACCATCAATTCTGTTAAACTCTTCCTCAAACACTCCTCCTCCCTCAGTGTCCCATAGAACTTTCTTCTCAGGCATTGCGTTTCCCACAGAAGGGATGCCCAGCGCTGCCGTGGGGCTCTCGCGGCCCTCTCGTGGAGCCCTGCCAGCAGGAGGCTGCTGCTTGCCAAGACCCTGCTTTGAATGAGCCCCTCCATGGCCAAGCCTGTGCCCCTCTGTGCCACCCCAGCCTCTGCCCGCTGTCCTCTGCCAGCGAGCCCACTGCTTGCCCGGGCCTTCCTGGAGCCAAGCACGTTCCTCAGGATGTGAATTCTAGATGATAGATGGTTTTTGACTAGATATGTTCTAAAAGGAGGAAAAATCTAGGTATTTTCAAATTTAGAAAAGAGATTAAAGCTACTACATTGAAAAATGCTGTTTATTTTTGCCTCTGCTTAAGAGGTGAATTAAATAGGAGGAACAGTTCTTACAGTTCAGTATACACAGTATTTTATCCCGGTATAATATAAGAATATTATCTAACAGAGAGGATACACAACAAAGAATATTTTACAAATCTGAAAAAAACATCAGTTACATCCTTTTTGCTACCTTTAAGTACTGGGATAGTAAATTTAACTTTTTGGTATTTAAAAAGAAAATAGTCATATAGCTTCATATATCCTTTTGAACTGTTTTCTTGTTCAGTATTACCTCTCTAATTGCCAAGACACATGTGAACTTTGTTTTTAACTTGAAAAGATCTCTCAACCTTTAATCAGAGCCCGTAAATCACTGGTTAGTTAATATCTGGCACATATAAACTACAATGTAAGCGTTTAAAACTGATTTGCAGTTGTTATAACTTTGAAGTAGACAATGCATGTGGGAAAGCCATTAGTATTTCTGAGTAACTGCTGTGAGTATTAATCAGATGTCAAAATGTATACTAGCGCACTTTGAATTTCCTGTCTCTGAAAAAGTTACTGTGTCAATGTTCAATTTTACTGCGTGTTAACATTACATTATATTACATTACATAGGTTTAAAAAATAATGACTTATTTGTAGCTATGCATTATAACTAAACATTATTAGCTGCAGCATGGATAAAATAGTGCAATTTTTCTCCATGTGAGAGGAGGCATGAGCTTTATAGTCCCTCAGAAAGACCATCTTCTGCCTGAGATATTTACAGGCATAAACTGCAAGGCATCTCAGTGCTTTACAGCTGGGGCCAAGCAGAGCTGTTATGAATTTGCTGCCTGCCATAGTTGGGAATACTTTGGTGTTTGCTCTGATACTTGTGCCCCTGCGTGAACACTGAGGCAGCTCTAGGGAGGGTTTTGATAGAGCTGTTAATGCTGTATGGGTATTAACTGAGGAGTTAATCTGTAATTAAGTAGACATTTGTCATTCTTACCAATCTTTATGACTCCTTGTATGACTTTTCTGACTGTGATGTTGATGTCATCTGTGTTGCACTGCTCATATGTAAAACAGATTCCTTCCCTTTCATCCCTTTTCCAAATAGCAGAAAGAGGCACAATGGAAAGGGATGGAAATAGCAATCAGGTGATTCAGCAAGTATGTATAAATTCCAGTAATTTGAAGTAGGGAATTTACCTTTAAGGAGCACTGAACTTGAGCCAGTTAGATTCATGGGGAGTTTTCTATTTCCTGGCAAAAACTCCTATTCCAGTTGTGTCACAGTGCGTAAAACACACGGGACATGCTCCGGGCCAGGGTGGGTAGGAGTGGTGGAAGTGGAGAGCGCTTGGAGGCCAACAGGTGCCATCCAGAGCCGCACGACTGCAGTGCGGAGAGCAGTGGGGCCCGGGTGCCTTGCACTCATCAGCCACCAGCGGTAAGCCCGCCGGCCAGCCGGGAGACGAGCGCTCGGGTGGGAGCCGTGCTGGGGCTTGCAGTCGGGGTGGGAGGTAGAGGTGCTACCAATGCAGGTGCTGAGCAGGTAGCTCTTGCTAATTAGGTAAAGGCGAGGTGCAGCCCTCCGGTCTGGCTCTGGCAGTGAGTATAGTCCTCCCCTCAGGATTGTCTTGTGGAATTTGAAGCGTCCAGCAGTGCAGGGGTTAGCCTGGGTGACAGGTACACCTTTTGTCCATGCTGTGTGATGTCTGCAAAGGGCTGCAGTGCCTCAGCATGCTGAGGAAAGGGCATTGTACCCTGAAGGTGTCTGGAAGGGAGAGTGGGAGAACCACCTTGCCTTTGCTTTCTAAATTTGATCTATGAAATCGCAGACATTATCAGAGACTCAAAGACTTGAATTTCAGCTCTTCTATCAGAAGTTTTTTTACTGTGCCTCTTGTTGTACCTACCCCAAGACAGGGAATAGAAAAAGAGCGTATCCAAGAAAAATTCAGGTGGTTGTAATGGTAACCTAGACATGATGCCTTGCCTATACCAGTTACTATGAAACGTGTTATTTGGCAATACTACCTTAGGAGTTAGTAGAGATATAATAAGTATTGCTCATGTACCATTTTGGTAGTTAATGTTGCAGATCAATTCAGAAAGGTCAATTCAGACCAGTAGGCAGAGAAATTACTTATTACTGGGTTTGGAAAGTGCCTGAACTTCTCTGGCTCTTCTAGATATTCATCTATTATTGAAAGGAAGTGAGTTTTAGATGGTTGGCTGTAATTCAACAATTTTAAAAGACACATCAGCTGTAGCTTTAACAATTTGTTTTTTTCTCAATATCTCTTTAAATAGTTCTATGAACATTTTCCAGTTGTCTATAAATAAAGAAATCCACACCACTGAATCTGAATTATAGCTTTAAGAATGTATGCCAGCATGCCTCTAAGAGATGGCAAGAATTAGCTATATGGATAGCATATTTGAGAAAAACATTGCATTACACCATGAAGCACTGCAATGCATAAAAGGACCAATTATATATAGTACGCACACACTTTTTAGATGAATCATGAAAATAACTTTTTTCTTGTTTGGATCATGAGTGGACATCTGCTTATCCAAAGCACTCTAATAGATCAATATGAATGATAGTCCTTAATCATAAGATATGCAGATATGGAATACTGGGAATGCAGTAATATTTGCTTTATATGAGAAGAGTTATCTTTGGGAAATGTAGTATGTCTGCTTAATTTATGCAAGTTTTGCAAGTTTCCAACTCACATCACATGCGTGTTATCCTGGGTGGCAATAGAATCGTATTTCTGTAGCTGGGTGGTAAATCTGCTCATAATATATTTTAAAAATATATTTAAAATATTATACACTAATTTATAAAAGTCTCTTTACAGTAAATTTATATACTGAGTGAAAAGAAATAATTATGGCGTTAATAAAGCTGGAGAGGCTCATGTTTTTGATTAAAGCATGTCAGAACATTGAGTGTGGGGACAAAATATGGAAGAACTAAGAAATCTTGACTTGCATTTTGGAGGAAAGCTCAGCCAACAAAAATTATAGCAAACTACTTTAGAGCTAAATTTTTGAATCTTCATCAGGTACAGCAAAAAGTGTGTCAGAGGTATGGTTTCTTTCTATTTAGAAAAGTCTACTAGCTAAAGCTCATTCAGTGTCATTAAGATACAAGTTAATAATTCTAATTAGCATTTGAAAGAGTGAACCTTCTCAGCCTGGAGTCCTTTCTATCTATAAAGGTAATTTTCTAATACACTGAATAAGGTTGTCTGAGATTAGTGATTTTAATTTCTTAATTTAAGGAAAGTAGCTTTCATTGCAACTAGACTAAAATCCTTTGCTAGTGTATATTCTGTTAGATATGTTGTTGAATGATACATATTTTGCTAAAAATATGGTTATGGCTAAAAATATTGCTAGATGGTTAGGGTTGGAAGGGACCTCTAGAAGTCATCCTGTTCAACTTCCCTGCTCACGCAGGGTCATCTAGAGCACGGGGCACAGGGCTGCATCCAAGCGGGTTTAAAAGATCTCCAGAGAAGGAGACTCCACAACCTCTCTGGCAGCCTGTTTCAGGGCTCTGTCACCTTCACTGTCAAAAAATTTTTGCTTAAGTTCCTGTGGAACTTTTGGTGCTTCAGTTTGTGGCCTTTTTCTCTAGTCCTATCGCTGGCCACCACTGAAAAGAGGCCGGCCCCCTCCTCCTCACTGCCTCCCTTGAGGTATTTATAGACATTGATCAGCCTTCTCTTCTTCAGACTAAACAGGCCCAGCCTTTCCTCATAGGGCAGATGTCCCAGCACCTGATCATCCTCATGGCCCTGCACTGGACTCTCTCCAGTAGTTCCATGGTTCTAAACTGTAAATATATTTCATTCTGCTGTCTGTTGTTTAAAAGGGCGGTTTGTATCATTGTTCACATTTGTGAAAGAATCTCACTTGCGCTTAGCAGAACATGGGGTTTACTGGCACTGACCTTCAGGCTATATGTTTGACTGGATGACTTTTGTAATCACTTTTATATATTTTCTTTTCCTGATGGGCTTAAGGGCACTTCAGTGAAGACTATTTTATTTCTAACAGAGGAGAAGTGTGATGGTCACTAACAGAAATCATTACAGAAAGCTTTAAACCATATACTACCAACTTCAGCCAAACACCGTTTCTATGTGATGCTGCTTTTTTGTCTGCAAATGCATGAGCCAAAGTAGTCATGCTTTAGCTGCATATTTGCACTCAAGATGCAGGTGAAGAGATTGGTGTTATCTTTTTAGCCTTTATTCATTAATGTATTATATTCTGCACGGATTATCATCAACATCCTTGGGACTTTCTGAATGCCGACCTTTATAATCTGGAATGCTCTTGTGTTAGAGGTTTTCTTCTTTGGCATCCCAGAAATGCAAGGCCCGTGTCTAGCACTGAGATCCGTGGTCAGTGAGGTACTGAGGTGCTTGTTCTCTGCATCCTGGTGCTCTCTGCACAGTGGCACCAGTCCCTGCAGTGGCACCTTCACCAACCAGGTGCAAGACTCTGGCACCCTCTCCCTCACAGTGAGGCAACCTATAGAAAGGAAGGGAAATGGTGGTAGGAACAGTGTCCATATAAGAATTAAACATTGATATATTGGATATATAGGGTCTCATTTTCTGCTTAATTTGGTATAATTTTATCTAGTATTAAAGATGCAATTTTGTTTGTGTAGCTACAGTAGTGTCTTCTGTAAGCATCATTTATTAGTGCCTATAAAAAGCATGGTGATTGAAATAAATGTCATAGTTTATTTCATAGTTTTGTATACCATGCAACTTCAGCAAGATGTCAAGCAGTTTTGAGGGTAAGCCTGCAAGGTACCATCTGCCACAACTGCATCTTGTATGTACAGTATGAATTACACTCTATGTTGTAGACATGAGTTTCTTTTTGCTGCTAGTTGATATGCAAGTTTTTAGGTTCATGATTCAGTGTTTTGGGTTTTTTGTAAACCAGGATCATTGATCTGAAAGATTTCACAGCTTCTTCTATTGTGGTTTTGAAAAGAAACATTACTGCCTCTTTCCTCATCTGTAACCTATGTCAGCCTCTAACTTGCCTCTAACTAAACCATATGAATGCAAATGTATCTTATGTTGTGAACTGATGCTATGCAAATGCAGTTTTATCCTCATAACTATCTTCTCAGTATAAAATATTATTCAACTGGAAGATAATGGCTGACAGTTCTGTAAGCAGTTCACCTCCTGATATTACAGTGTGCTAGTTCAAAATCCTTTTCTGATCATAGGACTATGCAGTTAAAACAGATAGCTCTGTTAAGCACTAAATTTGGATTATAGAAAATGTACCTTCCATATCAGCTAGGCATGCAGTCGCGGTAATTCTGCACACCTTAACAGTTCTTTGCATCTGAAAAATGTCCAGCACTTCACATGAGATTATTAAATATTTTTGATTCTAACCTGTTGTATCAGTCTTTACAGCTTTTATTTTCTTTCTTCCCTTCTGTAATCACGTTAATTTCATATCAGTTACTAGTAGTAGCAACTTGAGGTAAGCCTAGGTCTACATAAGTCAAGTGATGGAATCTGTAATTTAAGTAAATAGAACTATTTAGTCAATGCATAAGAGACCTATTTGCACTTGCAGCACTTGTAGTTAACAGACATCTGCTCTGATATGACAGTAAGTGAAAAGACGCCGAAGATAAGAGCTTGCACCGGTCTGTTCCCTCAGGTGTGCTGGCCTGTTAGGCCTGAGTGGTAATTTTATTGCTAACGTGTGTCTGGTGATGAAAAGTTGGAGTCTAATCACATTCTGAAAGGTCCAGTGAGTCCATGGAAAGGTGGCCCTGGGGTAAGGTGGGGGCAGGGGGGACCTGACCTGCCTCTTGCATGTTTTGGATAACAAAGTGCTTCACCTCAGTTTCTCAATGAATAGCACATATATAATTATCTGATAACTGCTTCAGTGCTCAAATCCTATTCATTGAGATTGTTATTTGTGAATTATTAGTTAAAAAGCCTATGTTAAAAAGGTTTCTCTTCGGAGGAGTATTTTATTAGGCTACATCAGAACCATGAACATGCATGTGCATCCAGCTGCATGGATACTAGGTGAGAGAAAACTGTTGTTTTGAGCTATTAGACCCAGTCTAGATTGTTGCTACAAAGTAGTCCAGTGCATATGTTCATTTGGCTTAGGTGCTCCAAACAATTTTGATGAATGTTCCTCAAAATACATCCAACTGAATGGAAAATGGAGAGGAGGGCAGGATGGAATAAAATGAAATGTAATAGTAGTTGGCTCTTGCAGCTTTCTCTGAGACAGAACAGACCATGTAAAATTGAGAATATTACTTCTAATAGCATGTGCTTGTGCAGTCCATCTGAAGTGCTGAACTGTACCTCTGTTATGAGATGCTTCCCCAACTTTTGGCTCTCAATGCAGGGCTGATTGCATTTGAAGGGTGCATTTTAAAATATATGTAATATCTTACCATAACTTCCTTTAAACAAACCTTTTAGAAAGATCCATGGAAAATAAAACAGGCAGCATTGCCTAGTTCATCTTTAGAATCCATTTTGGAGAGAGGAAGAGAATTTTATAACTGTAGGGTAAAAGACACAGAGCAGCAGTTCTACTTTAGAAATCTAATATTCTGATTTTTTGGAAGGAGATGATAATTTCATGTAACAAAACAGCAAATAAATCAATTTCTGCTGGCACAACAACAGACACAAGCAGAAAGGGGCTGTTTGACATACTGACAAATGAATTAGTGGAACAATCTGAAAAACAGATAATGTCTACCACACTTTGACTCCAGGGTAAGATGTTCCAGGCCCAAGAAGGAAGTTGTACAGAAACATTCAATTTAATTACCTGTCAGAAAGAAATTACTGCTCCATGTCTGGAAGTTCTTGCTATAAAACTATAGGGATTCCTTTGCAGTAACTAGTTAATTACAAAAACTGTGCGTTTCAGGTGCTGGACTTGTTCTTGTGTTATGTACTGAATTCTGCATAGAGTATTTCACAGTTCTGTGGTAATCACATGAGATATAAAAGTGTTAAAAAGGAAGGGTTATATGTGGTATCTATTAAAACCTGAATTTCATTCAAAATCATATATAAAGGTAGATATGCGTATAACCATTTAAAATTATTTTATCTTGGGAATAGCTGACAGTGCAGGTCTGCCTCGTGTGTGACTGCAGTTTGTCATTCTCCACATCTATAAATCATTTTGTCTTTGTTCTTAGATATGTGGAAGCAGCTTGCGTGTTTATTAGCATGGGAGGCATGCTACTGCCTGTATTGCAATAGGCTTCAAAGTATATAAGATATTTCACAAAGGAAGCTTCTGACGAATTATGAGCTCTGAAGTACAAATTGAGAAAGATGCATAGAATGCTAGGGAATAAAATGACATTGGACACTTTTCTAGTTGCAAGCTGCTGCCTTTTCTAACTTGAGCTTGTGCTTTTTTTTGTTCTTCCTCTCACTTATGACTCAGAGCACCTAAAGTTCTCAGGAAGAACAGTGCTGCAAATGAGTATAGGGACCTGCAAACAAGAGCATGAGCTCTTTTTTCTTTTTCTCTGCCTGTTGGTGTGTTCTGCACATTTGGTTTTCTTTTGGTTTTTAAACTTTGAAAGGTGGTTTTATGAGCTACTCATGAAATAAACCACCTCCTCCCAAACATAAATAAGAGCTGTAATTGAAATGTTTGTTTTTGTTTGATTTTTTTTTTTAATAAGTATGGAGTCATCATGGTTTGCTATTATTTCCTGTCCAATGTCTCTCCTTTTTTTTTCTTTTTCCTCTTGAAATTTGCCTACTTGGATTATTAAATTTCAGAGTGCTCATTTTTGAGGAAAAAAAAATTAATCAGTTCAAGCTTGGCCTTTAACAGCAACAAATTTCAAGATATTTACTTATCAGGCAATACTTGTTTCTAAATGAAATTTATCACCTATTCTGCAATAATGTAAAACTGAAGAAAGTGACTGCTATTAAAAAAAAGTCCTTAATTATCAGGAAATATAGTTATCTCATTTTCTGAAAACTGTTTGACAGTTCTCAAAAATGTTTGTCTTATAAGTGGTGTAAAAACCTTAGTACATTAATGTCATAATACTTGTTCATGTTTTATTATATCTCTGAGGTTATCTTCCCATTAATTCCTCTGTGTTTGTTTACATATATGAACATTCATAATTTATAAACTTATATATGCATAAATTCACTAGTTACAGAAGTTAGTGAAATGCAAAAGAATTATTGCTTTTAAGTGACTAGCTGTATATGTGGCAAAGAGTCCGTGTGTTTGTTGTTAAAGGTTGTTTGCAGCACTGCATTTTCTCTTTTCCATGATCTCATGATTACCCAAACCTGTAAGAAAGTGAATTATTTATCCAAGACTATTTGTCAGTGAAATTGCTGTTTCTGAAAATGACATATTTATACACCCCTGGTTTGTGTCCAAACACAGAAGAGTAAGTTCTGTGCTATGTTTCTCAAACTCTTCTGTCAAGTTTATACTTTATATCCACAAATGCTCAATATATTTGTCTTCACAAGCCATTCAGTTAAAACTTGTGTTTTGGTGGTGGACACAAATGAGGACAATATCTAACACAGACTATCAAATGAGGTTGGATTTACGGTTTGGTGTTCAGAAATGCAAGATGAGTTATTCAGCGTTCCTTGGTTGTCTATGTGAAAAAGTTGCTGTCCAGAGACCTTCTCTAATGTTTTCTGTTTTCTTGGTCAATTAAAGATGTTCTCTTTCTTATTGTTACTAAATAAATCTGCACAGATGCTTTCTGTTATACATAATGAAACTAGATTGTCTGGAGTGTGGTATCGCCTTTGGATACCACTGGATGCACTTGTATACCTGAAGTACAAAATATCATTTGTCCCAACCCATAATGTGATCGAATAGTAAGAATCACTTCCTTGGCTTTTTTTTAGGCTATTTAGTCACAAATGTACCTCCAAGACTTTGAAGCAGGTTTATTAACAAGAAAGTTGCTAGGTATTTGTCATTTTTTAAGCTTAAAATGTTTTTGTGCTAAACTTTGAATTTAGTGTCTTTCCAATAATCAAAATTATAAAAAGAATCAACATATGCGGCTAGAAAGTTACTGCTGTGTGAAGTATCTAGTAGTGAATTTTCCATTTGTGTCTTGCACAGCCTTCTGTAACAGAGATGTTTGTCAATCACAAATACTCTATTTTCCTTTCTCTATAGTGTATCATTCCTGGTCTTTGTAAAGAAAAAAAATAGTATTAACTTTTTAATTATTAACATGGAATGTAATACAGGCTTGTTCTTCACATTACAATTTTTCCATTTTTTCGGTTTTCTTTTTTACTTCAGGTATTTCATTATTCCATGAAATCATGCATCTCTTCTAGAACTTTATAAGAACGTAGGGTTAACACAGAAGCATGCAATTTATCCTAATGAATGTTTACTGTTTAACATTACTGACTGATTCTTCTCAGTCGTACATTACAGGATCAAATTATGCAAAGCGTCAAAAAAAAAGAAACTTATCTATTTGAATTATTGTTATGCTTATCTCACACTAGGACCATACCTTTAAGACTTTCTGAAAGAAAATGACCTATCTGAATAATCAGAAATGGGAGAAAAAAAAATGAGGGGCAGAAATATAAAGGAATAATATTTTAGGATGAACTTGTTGTAAGTCTTTGGTTCAATAGAGGCTTACTGAGCAATGTAGTCATAGTCCCAAGTATTTTCATACTTCCAGTTTGTGTTACAATGTGTGCAGCTATTTTGACTAAGAAGCTTCATTAAAAATAACATTTAAAAAGTTGAGGTAAAGCAGAAAAGACTAAAGTGCTATGATACAGCTACATCAGTGGTGAATTTGTAACAAGAATAAATTTCATAGAGTTCAGTAACTCCAGAGGGAAGCACTTGTGGCGTAAATTCTGCTTGTACATAAAGATACTGGAGAGCGGTTGAACTTGGTAGCCTTGTGCTCCACTGAAAGTGAGGGAATGCTGAACAAGCAAAGGTAACTGGCAAACAAAGAAAAGCTTTAAATTCTCCAAAGCTAAAATGTGAAATAAAGTGTGTTCTTTAAAAGACAATGCATGATCAAGTTAAAGACTTTTTAAACTGTGTTCTCAGTGTAGTCAATTCTTGCACCTGTTTTACATTACATGAACATGTCTATAAGGCAGATAATTAAGAAAACCTTCAGCATAAGGTTCTGTATTTCAAAACTGCAAAGTAAGGCCGAGAATTGCAAAGATAGAGATGAGATACGATCTGAAACATTTTAAGGTCTTTTAAGCAAGACCTCTGATTTTAAGACAAATCAATTAGTTTTAAGTTGTTTGATGATACTTGTTGCTTTTCTTTTGTCCATAGCTGTATGTAGAACATTTTTGTTCAGAGAGAAAAATCCCAACTACAGGCCAGATCCCTACTCTGCCTCTCAATATCTCACTTGAGTATCTGTCAGAAGCTCAGTGAGCTTCACTGGTGATTTCCCCACACGTAGGATCTCCTCACTAACCATCTTCTGTGCTGTCAGCATCAGTAGAGTAGACAACTGCAGCCAAATTGAGCAAGTTAAGCAGAGCCTTGTTCCACAAGAAGTACTAACAAAAAGAGATAAACTGAGACAAGAATGAAGGGAAGGAATTTTCTTCTTGAGAGGAATAAGCTGCAGAAAATCCGCAGAGCTGCTACAGCCTACACAGAGCAATAGGTGCCATTGCGCCTTTTTCATATGGGGACTTGGGAGGCCTGGGCTCACCTGGTCTCATTCTTAGCTTCTTTTCTGCTCTCCTCCTTGAATCGTTGCAAAATGGCTGATGCACGGCCTCACTTTAGGAGGAGCAGAATGGCAGGCTAGTGTCTTGAGCTATTTCATGAGAATACAGCCATTTTGCTATTCTTCTGATCTTCTATACTCTTCTGGGAAAATGGTTTTGATGTCTGAGTACATAATCCTGCAATTTCTTCTGCTCTATGTGAAACCCCTACTGAAGTCAGTGGGAGCTTGGAGATCACTTTGCAGCACCTGAAGAATCAGTCAAGTCACTTATATGGATAAGCAACAGACTCATTTGTAATACTATCCTCTCTTTATTAAATGACTTCTGTGGTTTTCAGTGTGTTAGTGTGTTCAGCATTTTTCAGCCTGTTCAATTGGAGTTTCAGGGGAAGCATTAGATTTTCAGTATCCATATTTTCAAAATATAAACATTTAAAGTATGTGCATTGTTGTTGATACCTCTTATGAATTTCTTCTATGAGTAAGAAAATTATATATAAAACCAAAATACTGCATTATTTGTACAAAAATTGAGCTATGCACAAGTAAGGTAAGCATCTAAGATTATTTAATGTGTGTAGTCTAATGTTTACACTCTTAATTTAGATAGTATCTAATTTTTATGTGGTGAAAATAGTTTATTTTTAAAACCAAACTAAAAGCATTCCTTAAATAGTAATGTTTTACAGTTGCAAACTGCTGGACTATATAACTTGTATGGGGAAATTACAAAGTGGAAGTTATACAGTATTAGGATGGAAATACTGACTCTTCCAGTACAAGGATGTTAAAGTATTTCATTTTAACTTCTCTTGCTACACATACTTACCACCACCAAGGATAAAATTACTTTTTAATTTACAACTTATCTCTCTTCACTATTTGTAGTGGTCTGAGTTCCCTGTTATAATACTTCCCTTAGGCTATGTCTTAAAGTTTCACTTCAGCTGCCATTTTAAATTAACTTTTAAGAGTGTGCCGAAAGGAAAGCCTCGCTATTCCTCAGTGACGTTCAGAAAACACAGGTTCCAGCAGGCTTATGCATTAGAGGGAACCTTGAACTGTTTTTCTTAAGGCCCTGGTGTTCACTCAGTCAGTGTACTGTTCAACTCTGTTTATATTTTGTTCACAGTCATTAAAATCCCAGACACGCTCCTGTGTTTCCATGCATGGGAGTTCGTCGAGAGGCAAAGAAAAGGAGAGTGAGGAAGAAAGGCAAATTATGAATTGCTACTTAATGTCAGTATGTGCAAACTGCTTCTCACCTGGCATCTGTGGCTATCATTTCTAGTTGACTCATCAAGTTTTGCTGTCATAGAGTAATGTATCAAATGGAAAACAAAATGAGGCTTTGGAGCTCATAAAGAAAGTATCTTAACCGCTATTACTCTCACTGGTGCCAAAATGTGCTTGCTTGAATATTAGCTTTCTATGCCAGTGATTGTGTTTCAGTGTCTGCATTCAATACTTAATTGCTATGTTTAACCTACAGTGGGGAAAGCTACAGTGCAGGTGAAAACTAAGCGTTGTTGTAGAAAGGGAAAAGACAGGGATGCTAGGGTGGAAATACAGGCAGGACACGGAAGGAGCAAAGCTTTGAGAAATGCAATATGATGCACAAGTTGGTAAGATCTTTAATAACTAATAACATTAATTCCACTTACATAAAGTTTATATTCCTTTAATCAAATGTTTTTGCCACCTTCTGCCGTCATTACAGCATTTTCTGTGTTCACTCAAGGGGTTGCTTCTCTAAAAATTTGCATAAATATTAGCATGGCCTGTAGGGTTCTGCTGGGGTTCTTGGTTTCCATTCTGTGAACTGCTGTGGACACACAGCTGGAAGGCCTTTTATGGTCTCTCTCCCTATTTTGTTTCTGTCTATGCACTTTATATTCATATTAAGAACTTGAAGCGAAGAGGTAGTGAAAAGAGTAGATTTTTTTTTTTTTACTCTCCATTAAGTGTCTGGAACCTGTGAAGCAGACACCTTTTTTTCTCTCATACTATTGATCTTTGTGTGAGAATTCCTGTTTTTTAAAACATTTGCTGTTTTTTTTTCTTTTTCTTTTTTGTTTGTGTTTCTTACTGTTCAAGTCTGTTAGTTTTGTTTTGGTTTGGGGTTTGGGGCTCTCCAGAAGCAGCAGTGTTATTGCCTTCTCACACCTGGAGAGTAATCCTCTTATCCCAGGAGGATCAGTAGGCTGGAATAAACTGCACATGAGTTAATGCTGTCCTAGTTGGCATCAACTTGGAATTTTCCTGTAAGGTTTTCTTTGCAGCTGTTTTTTCTCTGTCTAGCCATGACTCCTTTGTGTTTGTATGGGCCCGTCTCCTATGATAGTGATTTGTTATTTGCTTTGGTGATCTCACCAGAAAGAGAGAATGGTTCAAAGATTGATCTTTCAATCTTTTTCAGTGCTTAGGAGCAGAAATTCCTCTTTCCGTGAGTATCACGCATGTAATGACAGTACATCTGATGAGGTCTCTAGATACTACAGTCTACTGATTATTGTTTTGTTCCTTACTGTAGCCCCAACTATATACAAGATGAAAACTGCCATTTGGTCTTTTTCTCAGACAGCAACTACTTCACTTAGTTTTATTAACTGTCAGATAGGTTTTTTTTCTTCTTAAACTCTGGTGAACCAAACTGGAAAACTAGTAAGTTAATTGCAAGAGTATTTCTGTTGGATATTTTCTCATTCACTTCAATCTTTATTTAATCTCCAAACAAAATTCACATAAATTGCTTCTGTCAATGAGTAGCTGAACAAGGATAAAACAGAAAAGCAATTGGAAAGCAAAAGAGGATATAGCTGTTCTTTGTTTTATTCTTCATTTCAACAAACCTTGCAGTTGCCTGCCGTGGCTGGTGAATTTTCCTTTCCGCAGTAAGCAATGTAGTCAGACATGAGACCTGCTTCCCGTTCATCAGATATCACACTAACGATGGTCTAGATAATTTTGTATTGAATTACTCGCTAATGCGTTTTTTCGCCCTGGCAGACAGTGTCTGATGTAGCAGGTCAGGACTTGTTTTCAGTGATGAATCAGTGATTTACCAAACATGCAGTGATTCTCCACCTCAGCAAGCACTGAGAAAGAGTTCCCACCGATGTCACCTGAGGCAAGCCGGGTGCTTGCTTGAATGAAGCAACAGTGTAAAGCTTGCACTCCAAAGAAAGCAACTTCTTTATTAAACATTATCTGACAAAACTTTCTGCTTTGTAATTACATGCTTATCATAAATTCTCAACTACTTGGTGAATATGGAATTTGGGAGACGGTAGAAACCAGTGCAACGCTCATGAAACTAAGATGGGATCTAGCTCAGAAAGTAATTAGGTGTGGAGGAGAAGCTTTCCCTTGCAGGAGGCTATTGCTCCTGCTATGGGCTTTTGTACGCAACTGTATGGAAGATGAATCTCTAATTCTCACAGACATTGTTTAAAATAGAACTTTGGAAAGATTGCATAGAGGTTGGGGCTCAGGGTCTGTTCAGCAGAAACAGCAGCAGAGATCCTTACACCGAGACAGGAGGAGCTGTGACGAGGAGAGGGGAGGCCAAGAGGAGGAACAGAAATGTTAATTTTGGCAGCTAAGCTGACAAGAATAAATTTGTCTGAAAGCCCTGTGGTTGTAAAAGTAGGCCAGAGGGGTCTCCTGAGTAAACAAAGGGAAGTTTATTAGTTCCTTTAAAAAAAATGATACTTTCTGTGTGCACTTTCTGGGCATAACAGAAGACAGAAAAGAAACTTTTTTAATTACAGAAGAGAACTGTATATGGTTCTGGTGCCACTATCAACATTTTGTAGCTTTCAGGAAGAGCAGCTCTGTTCTTCAGAAGCACAGAGGGCTTGCCCACAGTTATGAGTATTATGCAGAAAAAATGTCTCGTGTAAATCTGTTGTATTTCTCACTCTGCACTCTGCCATAAACACAAGTTTTCAAGGCTCTGCAATCTGATATTGTCAGGAAAAAAAAGTTCTGTAACTTTTTTCTATCTGTATCTATAATTGTATATTCTGGGTTTCAAAGAAAGGCAGGAACAGTAGAACAGCAGCTGTGGAGAGCGCCCGCACTGGTGGCTGTTGGGTGCTCTGGGGCACCCTGCGCAGTGCACTGCTCTCTTGTTGGAAGCAGATGGGTCTGTAACCTCTGTGCTCGTTTTCTTCTCGAGATTGGAAGAAGAGCAAAACAGCTGGAGCAGCAAAATTTCTCTGAGAAGCATGTACAGACTAAATAATAATAAATAATATCCTCAGATGTTTTGGTGTTTGTAAGTCCTTAAAGATTTTAAGTCCTTAAAAATATTTTTAGTGGCTTGTAGTTTGAGATAAAGTCTCAGTGATACTATTTATTTTATAAAATTCTTTACTACATTAGGGAACTAAAAAACACATGCAAGTATAAATGAAAGTGCACTTCCAAAGCTTGTTGTCGGATACTAAGCATTTTGTCTTTACACTCGTTACAGAAAGGTTCAAATTTTGTGGTGCTGGCAGAGTAGATTTGGAAGGAAAGGAGGGCAGAAAGAGAGCTGAGGTCAGTGAAGGAGCCCAGCTGAGGGTCATGGCGAGAGCAATGGCAAGGGAGAACAGTAGAGGCCAGAGAGAGTTGAGGCAGTTGGAGTGGGAATAGCAAGCTGGAAAAGATCTGGCACAATTGGTTTTCAGGAGAGAGTGGAAGTTTGAGGGTAGAAGGAAGGTACTTTCCTGTTTTCTGTTTGTGGCTCGCAGAGCCACCAGACTCACAGAGTTGCATAGTGGCTGAAGGGAGAAAGTAAAATAAAGGAAAATAAAATCCTACTGGCAATACTTTTGGGGCTGTGTGAAATAAGGAAAAATCATGGTATAGCTTATGGGAGTAAGACAGGTTGATAAGAGACAGAAAAAAATGAAAAATGGTACTTCAAAAATCATTCTGAGAGTCTATGAACACTCAGAGGAAGGAAGCAGCAGGTTAAATAGACATGAGTTGGTAGATAAAGCAAGTGAGTAGATAAACATATAGAAAGCATTAATTGCACCAAGAAGGATAGAAAATTTAAAATGAATTTTAAAATAGTTTAAAATTAATTTAAATATTGGTATATACTATTTACTTAATATTCTGAAAGAAATTCTTGCTACCTTTTTAATAAAGTTTATTCAAGCAAATTGTTTCTTTGCAAATTCTGTAATGCACATAAAAGCACTCTGTACTGATTCAGTAACAATTTAGATTTTTGCAGCAAAATGTAATGTCTTCAGTGTGATGGACGTGAATCAACCCATTATGTTTTTGCTTTGTGTGTGTGTGTCTCTCTCTTTAAATGTGTGTGGGCTACAGATGGTTCTGTGAAGGAAAAGAACTGCAGAATTCCCCTGACATTCAGATCCATTCTGGAAGTGGAGGACTTCATTCACTAATTATAGCAGAAGCCTTTGAAGACGATACTGGGCGCTATACTTGTCTGGCTTCAAATTCCATCGGTTCAGACAGTACCTCTGCTGAAATATTCATTGAAGGTAGGTAAAAAAGGTGCTATGGTCACCTAGTGGCTGTAATCGAAGAGCTGACTGGTTGTGCCAGTAACAATTTCCAATATAGTAGTATAGCTATTCCCATTAGGACAATAGGAATAAATACTTTTTTTCCCTTTAAGAGAGTTCAGAATATTTCCAAAACACTTTATATCAAAACTTCCACTGCTAGGAAACCCCACTGTATAAATGTTATGTATAATTCAATCTAAATAGTCTAAGCTGTGAAGATAGTGAGTAACGAGCTTAGTCTGCAGATGGTTTGTTATACTTAGTTGCTCTTAACTAAGGATGAAGTTACCTGTGAATATGCTGTATGTCTGCTTAGCTGAAAGGAGGATGAAGTTATTTGTCTTCTTGTGCAGGCTTATGATAATGTTATTTATTATTTCACCATGCTCTTTAAAAGGAAAAAAAAAATCAGCTTCAAAATCCCACTGACCCAGCAGTGCTTTAGGCATTTCATTTACACTCAAGCACATACAGGGCCACTGTGTAAGATAAAACCAGTGCTTAAATTAATATCATCATCTGATAGGTCAGAAAACAAGATATATTGTATAGCATAAATGCTTAATGATTCCCACTTCAAACAGCCTCTGACAAAATTCTCTTATGCATCTTAGCCCTCGCTATTTTTTTTTTAAATTTTTCTGTTACGCTGTGAGTTAACTTCAATTAATTCTTGAACCTTCCCTATACTAAAATTGATTTTTTTAAAAACTTTAACATTTAAGTCAAAATATTACAGATTTTTGCAGTACAGTGGTAGTAGTATTTCTACTACTGAGGAAAAGCTGCGGTAATTTATTACAGAGAATTCTCAGCTCTGTGTTATTGTTCTTTTATTAATGGTGCCTCATGCAAGTCAGCTCAAGTGAAAAGTGAAAGCAGCAAAGCTTTTATTTTTCTTTTAAATTTAAACGTAGAAGAAATCAGTAAAAGCACAGGAGTACTGAATAGACTTTCTTTTGCAGGTGCCAGTTCCACAGATTCAGAGAGTGAGAGTTTAATTTTCAAATCAAAATCTGGAACTATGCCACAGTAAGTGTGCTGAGTACAACCAGTACTATATAAATGTGCTATGCAAATGTTCTTAATAAGGGACCCCAGAAAATGTTTGGTAATTTTAGATCTGAATAAGCATCTGGACAAAATATGTATGTGTGTGTCTTGTCCTTGGCTTTTCCCCTTCACTAATGTGATACAAATGTGTTGTATTATAACTGTGAATTTTATTTACATGCTTATACTGTTTAGGAAGTCTGGCCTTACTCTGACAACATTTTTGTTGATACAGACCTCTCATGTTTTGGAATTAATTTTATGTATTTAATCCAGTCCTCGTTTTTAACCACCTAGACATATTTCTAGGTGGTTAAATTTCACCTAGACAAAAAAGAAAAGAAAAGGTAGACTCCTACAATTAAAGAAACAAAATACATTCCGGTTTGTGTCTTAAAGCAGTACTTTTTATTATAGTATTAAAATGTAAATTATCCAAAGACCACACTTTATTCAAGCTTCCTACAATACTGATATTTTCATCTGATAATATTTGCCTTATATTCAAAATAAAAGTCTAAGATGGTCAAGCAAGCATGAGATCATGATCAACACCAGTTTAAATAAGTTATTGAAAAGTCAGTGGATTCAAGCCAGTGCATATTGGCTACAAACTAACACATCTCATTTCAGATATTGAGAAGTATTTTTGTTGTTGTTTTTCTAGGGCCCAAAAGAAAACCACTTCTGTTTCCTTAACAATAGGATCTTCAACACCCAAGTCAGGAGTCACCACTGCTGTTATTCAGCCTATCTCTGTGCCTAATCAGCAGGTATCCAGACACCGTTTTTTATAATTAGTTGGAGTATTTAAAATTTTATTTCAGAATTATAGGTTTTCTTTTAAGCCTCATATTTTGTGGAAGTGTGGCACTGAACTTGTTTATTATCTTAAAGAATTACAGTAAAAAATAAATGAAAGGAGCATGAATGTAAATATATGTAAGGATTTAACACAGTGTTTATCACTGCATCATGTGAGCAACTGACACTTCTGTTGGTAGTGAGTATAGCATAGGATATAACTTGATAATGACTCATTACAGTTCCAAAAGAATATAATAAGAAACCCAACAATATTAATGACATGTTTTTAACAACAAAGGCTTTTATTTTATCAGTTTTTGTTGTTTGAGTCATATTGCTGTCATCTCTAGGCCTTTTAGAGAAGTTAAATTTTACTGACTTGGAGTTAAATGTAGAAAATCAATGTTCTTGAGGTTATAGCAAGTTTTACAGGCTCTGTGGATGACTTGCATAGAGTTTTTAAATAATTCGTAAAATATAAATAAAATAAACAAAAACCTCTGTTAGACTGTAAAGGGTAATGAGTTTTTTTCCCTTTCTTTTGGTTAACTTTGATAAACTTTTATTTATCATTACATCAGCATAAGGGATGTAGTAACAGAAGATGCAAAAGCGCAAAGGACTTGAACGATATTCACAAGATTCAAACACAAAATACTTGAAGGCAACATCAGCTGGGTACAAAGTTTTCAGGGGGAGTGTAAAAACCTTTAAAACTTCCATTTCAGTTTCAGAAATGTAACAGAAGTGAAATGGTGATGTCACTCAACAAGTGTACTATAATGAGAATGCCATAAGACTGTACATTTTCAAATTTATAGTATTGCATAGATACATACAGACCATTTTATTAACCCAACCAATAAAGTGGTTGTAATTTATTTTCATAGAATTGTTGCATTGCTTTCCAGGTCCAAAGCCCTACTTCGCATCTCCACCGTCTAGATGGATCCAAGCCTATCTATTCTGCACCTATTTTTACTAAGGTCTGTTTCAACCATGATTTTTATGTCATACTTTTGCAGTCCAAAAGGAAATATCAAAATGATATATTCTAATGCAGGATTTTTTGATCATATTAAACCTTTTACAGTTTGAATATGAGAGTTCTTTTCAGTCTGAGCACAACTGGTTTACTAAGAAAGTGCTTTGCATTGCAACAGTAAAATCACTCATACCTTTTACCCTCTCCAAATAATTGAAAAACTTGCATGAATATTTAACATATGTTATCTTTTTTCCATTACTGTCATCCATTGAGGAAACTTTGCAAAATAAAACAAGGTAGGCACTAGTCAAGCATCATTATCATGATCAAGTATTTTGTTCTACAAATTAATCTTCTAAAAGAACGAATAATGGATATGGGATTCTTTTACTTTGTTTTCGAACAAATCCATCAAGGTTTGTTAGTTAAAATGCAATTCAGATATTTCTTGTTGGGATATCTTTCAAAATGTAAGGTATAGAATTGCTGGAAAGGAAATTTTTATTCAATATTTCTTAACTAATTAAAGTTAATATTTATCTGCATATACACCCCAAACTAACCTTAACGTTGGGAAATTAGGCAAACCAAAGTAAGAGCAAGAAAAACTGTCTCCCTATTGTCTAAGATACAGCTTTAAGCAAAATTCTGATTTGCATTGTGCACATGAAGAT
>JAVCKT010010573.1:0-29152 GCA_032273925.1 Rhynchotus rufescens | reverse complement strand
TTATATATTATATATTATATATTATATATTATATATTATACATATATATATTATATATTTTATATTATATATTTTATATATATATTATATACATATATATTATATACATATATATATTATATACATATATATATATGCATGTATAAAATTTCCTCCCGATTGCACCATTGCAATGCCCCGCTCAGCTGCGCGGGCAGGCGCAGGAGGCAGCGCTGGAGCTGCCGACGGGTGCCGAGCAGCCGGAGCTGGAGCCAGCGGCGCGGGAGTGGGAATGGGAGCGGGAGCAGGTCCCGCTGAGCAGCCCGGAGGAGCAGGTGAGCGGCCGCCCCGTCCCGCTCCGGCTCCCTCTCCCGCTCCGACCGGCCCCGCGGCGCCTCCATCCTCTCCCTCATCCCGCGCAGGTGACGGAGCCACAGGGCCGCCTCCGGCACCGCCACCGCTCCGGCCTCGCCAGCGACTGACGCCGTCACCCGCCGTGTCCCCCCAGAACCCGAGCCTCGGCCGAGCCCCGGGCAACTCATCACACGGGTCCAGGGCTCCGTGGAGTCACCAAGCGGGGAGCGGAAGGCAGGGACCAGCCCCCATCCCACCAGAGTGCCCCTGGACCCTGATCTTTCCCCCTCACCTTTCCCTTTCCCTCCGGCTTTTTTAAGGGGGAAAAAGAAAGAGCAGGAAGAGCAGATACCACTACTGTATTTTTGAGACTGGTCGAGCCCCATTGGGGTCTTTTTTTCTTATTTTTTACTGACATTTCTTAATGAGAGGTTTGGAAACTCCTATTTTTTTAACCATCCCCAGAGCAAGTTACTCTTCGAGCAGCCCAACCTTATTACTATTTTAAACCCTCCTTTTTCTAACTGAAACCTCGCCTTAATGTACAGCACATCCTGCTCCAGCAGCAGGAGGGAATGACCTCTTTTTCCCCGCATTGCTCCTTCGGGAGCCCAACTTGATCCCGTGCTGCTCTGGGATCTCGGGATGCCTCCAGGCTCCTCCGGGATCGGAAAGTCCTGTTGCCAAAAGCAACACCCGGAGCGCCGGCACCCGAGCGCCTCCTTCCCAACGTGTTATCTGGAGCAGCGGTACCAAAACCCTCCTTCCCAGAGTCGCATCCGGAGCATCAGCACCCAAGTGTCTCCTTCCCGAACCCGCATCCGGAGCACGGATACCCAAGTGTCTCCTTCCCGAACCCACATCCGGAGCACGGATACCCAAGTGCCTCCTTCCCGAACCCGCAGCCGGAGCACGGATACCCAAGCGCCTCCTTCCTGAAGCTGCCGCATCCCGAGCATCCCGAGCATCCCAGGCACCTCCTTCCCGGGTGCAAGGAGCAGCTCGGGCTCCTCGCTCAGCGGCAGCGGGGCAGGGAAAATTAGGTGCCTTTTTCTCTTTTCGCTCTGTTTTGCACTAAAAATAAATGACCCTCCCGAGCTGCTTGGATCTTTTGTTACTCCTTAAAGTCATTCCCAGGCAGGTGGGTGAAAATACAACAGGCCAGGGCTAAAACCTCCCTCGGCTCGAGGTGTTTATTGCCAATAACAGCAGTGAGCGGGGCTGAATACCCGACCCAGAGCAAGGCTGGGGGGCAGGAAGCCCCCAGCAAGCTGATCCAGGAGCTCCTTTTGTCCTCGCTGCCCCATTTCCCACCATTTGCCCCAAATCAACTCTGTTCCCCCCCAAAAAAGAGCCAGGAGCCACAGCAACCCTTACACTTTTCTTTTGGATACTCTACATAGACCAAAAACAAAAAAATATATGGGGCTGGGGGGGAGGAAGGGGCTCAGCTTCATCCCCCCCCCCACCCCATGCCCTTACAAATACAATAACAACCGTGCCTTAAAAAAAAATAATAATAACCTTCCCCCCGGTCGTATACGGATGTGCACGAAACCGGACCTCTATGCTGTTTCGTGCACTGTTTCTTTAGCACCACGGTGAGGAGGAGGAGGAGGAGGAGGAGGAGGAGCGGGGAGGGGGTGGCCGGGGGCTGCTGGGGGCGGCGGGGGGGTTCAGCAGCCGCCGCAGCTCCGGGCGCAGGAGGCGACGACCGTCTGGCAGAGGCCGCTCGTGGCCATCACGCCGCACTTGGAGAACTTGTCGCGGCACAGGTCGGCTGCGAGGGCAGCGTTACAAGGGCCCGGGCGCCGCGGCGGGACCCGTCTGCACCCGCATCCCCATGGGAGGACCCACCCGCATCCCCACCCGCATCCCCATGGGAGGACCCATCTGCACCCGCATCCCTATCCGCATCTGCATCCCCATGGGAGGACCCATCTGCACCCGCATCACCATCCCCATCCGCGTCCCCACCTGGATCCCCATCCCACCTGCATCCCCACCCACATCCGCACCCCCATCCACATCCGCATCCCCATCTCCATCCGCATCCCCATCCATATCCCCATCCCCATCTATTATCTGCACCCACATCCCCATCCATATCTGCATCCCCATCCCCATGCGCATCCCCACTGGCATCTGTATCCCCATCCCCATCTACATCCCCTCCCGCATCCCCATCCCCACCCACATCCCCATCCCCACTCGCATCCGCATCCCCATCCCCATCCCAATCCACATCTCCATCCGCATCCCCATCCCCATCCGCATCCCCATCCCCATCTGCATCCCCATCCGCATCCCCACCCGCACCCACATTCCCCTCCTCATTCCCATCCTCCCGGCTTCGCTCCGGAGCAATGGGAGCAATGACTCCAACCCGGGACGGCCGGTGCTGTGGCAAAGCCCGTGCTGCTCTCCACCTCAGCGAAGGGTGTTTTACGTTTCGGGGTGCCAGAAAAGCTGCGTTTCGCCCCCAAAACGCAAGCTCACCTCGCAGCAGCTCCTCGTGGGCGCACACGGTGCGGACGCAGATCTCCTTGTTGATGACATAAACCCGGCGGAGGCTGTGGAGGGAAAGGGGCCGATTGCAAGGGAACCCCCGCTCCGGCGGCCGCGGCAGCTTGCCGGGGCTCGGGCGCCCTTGGGGCGCTCTACCTGTAAAAGCAGATCTCGTTGAGGCACTGCTTGCAGGGCTTGTGGACCGAGTAGAGCCTGGTGCAGGGGTACTGCTCCTCCCGGCAGTCTGCAACGAGAGCGGGTGGCTGCGGCGCTGCAAACGGGGCGAGCATCCGCGGGGCTGCAGGTGCTGCACGTGTGTGCAATGCTGCAAGCTCGAGTATCTGCGGTGCTGCGAGTGCTGCGAGCTCGAGCATGTGCAATGCTGCAAGCATGTGCAATGCTGCAAGTGCTGTGAGCATGCACAGCGCTGCAAATGCAGCAGGTGTCCACGATGCTGCAAGCTCAGTGAGGAGCCACAGTGCTGCAAATGCAACAGGGTTCCACAGTGCTGCAAACACAGCAGGCACCTGTGCTGCTGCAAACAAAGCAGGCGTTCAAGAGGCTGCAAACACTGTGAGCATGCATGGTACACATGCATGTACACATGCATGGTACACAGCAAGTGCCTGCAATGCTGCAAAGGCAGCGGGCACCCACGATGCTGCAAATGCAGCAAGTGTGCATGATGCTGCAAGAATGCACAATGCTACAAAAGCTGCAAGCATCACAGTGCTGCAAACGTAGGAACATCTGCAGTGCAGTAAACGCAACGGGACTCCACAGCACTGCAAGTGCAGCGAGCATGTGCAGTGCTGCAAGTGCAGCAGGCGTTTGTCGTGCTGCAAATGCACGGAGAATCCATAGTGCTGCAAATGCAACGGGGCTCTGCAATGCTGCAAATGCAGCAAGCATCGTGCCAGTGCAACCCCCAGGGGCTCCAAAGCAGGATGGAAAATCCCTGCCGGGCTGCAGCAGCTCCCGGCACCGCGGCCGACCCAGGAGCCCTGCCAGCTCGGCCTGGCTCCGGCCCAGGTGTTTCGCGGGATGGTTAAATGGGGAAAATGATGTGATTTTTTCCCCACGTTTTTTTTGGCCCAAAGTCATAAGTTTGGCTGGCGGCTTCGCTCCGTGTCCTGTCGGGAGTGGAGCCAGGCGGGAACTCACCCAGGGGTCCAGGCTCCGTGGGCTCCGTCTCGGGGAGGGCAGCTGCAGGGAGAGCAAAGTTAGGGAGGCGGCTGCAAAACTGCAGCAGCAAAACTGTGTTTGCAAAACGGTGCCTGCAAACAGTGGCTGCAAAATGGTGCCTGCAAACCTGCAAGTGGGCAGCTGCAAAGGGAGCCTGCAAAAATGCAGCTGCAAAACGGAGCTTGCAAAGCTGTGCATGCAAACGGTGGCTGCAGAACTGTAGAACTTTTCCTGCCATTACCTCCCACTGCAGAACTTACTGTGCCACAGCTACAAAGCTACGGCTGCTCTATGGTGCTTGCAAAACAGCAGCTGCAAAATCGTGGCTGCAAATTGCAGCTGCAAAATGGCACATGCAAAATGGCATCCGCAAAAACATGGATGCCAACAGTGACTGGAAACGGTACCTCGGAAAGGGCACCTGCAGTTGGTACCTGCAGAACCATGGCTGCAAACCTAAAAGCAGCACCTGCAAAATTGTGCATGCAAACCCGCCTCAGAATTGTTCACGCGAAACTGTGCGTGCAAATCCATGGCTGCAAAATTGTACATGCAAAGACATGGCTGCAAAACCACGGCCACAAAACGGTGCCTGCAAAATCGTACATGCAAAGTGGTGGCTTCAAAGTGGTGCCTGCAAAACCGTGGTCTCAAAGCCAGGGCTACAAAACATCGCCTGCAAAAAGCCACCTGCAAAATTGTTGCATGCAAAGAGGTGGCTGCAAAACTGCAGCAGCAAAACTGCAGGCCTGGCCGCTCACCTGGGGTGGGCGCTGGCACCACCTCCTGCTGCGATTGCTGCTGCGACTGGTACCGAAACTGCTCCTCGGGGGCGCGGGGCGTCACATCTGCAGGCGAGAGCCGCCCGTGCTCATGCCCGGGCCCCCCTTTCCCCCCCGGGCACCCGCAGCCGGGGGGTATCCCGGAGCAAAGGGTGTCTGGGGGTGCCCGTACCCCTGTGCTGAGGATGGAGCCGCTTACCGTGATAGTCGTAGTAATCCTGGATTTCTAGGAGGGGGAAGGAAACACAGGGCGGGTTTAGCGGCATCGGGCTGCAAGCGCCCCAGGGCAGGGTGGAAAATGCAAAAATAAGGAGGCAAAAAGCGGGGAAAAGAGAGGAACGGGGGTGTTTTCCCAGCTGCCTGTGCCAAAGAGGCTCTCACCTGCTTGCTGGTCGTACTGGGAATATTGCACCGGCTCGGGGTAGGTAATGCCTTCAAAGCGGCTGTACTGCCCCTGCGCCAGCAGCGCTGCTGGGGAGACACAAGCAGCGGCCGGGGGTGTCACCGGCGCCGGGACACCGCGCGGGAGGAGGAGGAGGAGGAGGCTGCGGGACGGGGCCTTCCTCCACGCCCCCTCGCGCGGACGCTGGGGTGCGCGGGGGCTCGGGCACCCACCTGGCAGGCAGAGCAGCGAGAGCAGCAGCACCCTCATGGCAGCGGCGGCGCGGCGCGGCGAGCACCACGATGCACCCGGCGGGCCTTGCAGGGAGCTCTTTGCAACGAGGCCGTGAGAACCCCCCCTCGAGCTCCCCCCGCCAAAACCCACCCCAAATCCCAACTCTCCCCCCCAAAAAACACCACCAGCCCCTTGCAAAGGGCTCTGGAGCTGCCGGAGCCTCGGGCAGCACTGGGAGCTGCCGGAGGCCCCGGCGCTTCCCAACGGCCGCTTCCCATTCCCAGCGTCTGCTTGGCGTGGCGGGGGGGCAGCCCTGCGCCATCCCAGGGCCGCTCCTAGGGGCCACATCTGGCAGCATCATGTTCCTATGGAGCATGTTCTGCACCACTCAAGTGTAGCACCTCCTCAGGACCACATCCTGCACCGCCATCCTATCTGCATCTCCTATGGACCATGTCCTGCACGGTCACCGAGGTGTAGCATCCTCTACACCTGCATCATCACCAAAGCATAGCATCTCACGGACCTATGGACCCACGGATCAGGTCCTACACCACCAAAATATAGCATCTCATAGAGACCATGTCCCACATCATCACCGAAGCGTTAGCGTCCCCCATGGACCTTGTTGCATATCATTAAAGAGAAATATCTCATAGGGACCACGTCCTGAACCAAAATGTAGCCTCTTCTAGAGACCACATCCTGCACCATAACCAAAGTGTAGGAACTCCTATGGAGCACCTCCCACACCATCAAAGTGTAGGAACTTGTAGAGACCAAGTCCTGCACCATCATCCAAGCTTAATGCCTTCTAGGGACCATGTCATGCACCATCACTAAAGTGTTGCAACTTCTAGAGACCATGTCTTGCACCACCATCAAAGTGTAGCATCTCCATGTCATGCATGACCATGTCATGCACCAGCATGCATCATGCACCAGCATGACCATGTCATGCAACGTCACCAAAGCACAATATCTCCCGTGGACCATGTCTTGCCCAGTCACCAAAGTGTACCATCTCCTAGGGACCACATTGCACACCAGCATCGAAGCGGATTATCTGCTAGGGACTATGTCCTCCAACGTCTCTAACGTGTAGCATTTCCTATGAACCATGTCCCATACCATCAAAATGTAGGAACTCCTACAGACTACATCCTACAGCAGGAAAACACAGCATCTCCTAAGGACCACAGCCCACACCACCAAAGTGAAGCATCTCCTAAGGACCATGCCCCACACCATCAAAATATAGCATCTTGTAGAGACCATATCCTGCATCTTCACAAAAGCATCGTATCTCCTATGGACGATGTCCTGCACCACCACCAAGGCAGAGCATCCCCTAGGGAGCATGTCCTGCTCCATCCACAGGTACCAGAGATGGGCCAAACCCTGCATCCCATGCAGGATGAGACTTGGGCTTTCCCAAGAAAGCCTCTTTCTACTGGATCCAGAGCCTGGTAACCAAGCCTGACCCATGGGCAGGGTTTGGCGGCCAGGGGTTGGCCTGGTTGCTGGTGTCCTGGATGGAGCTGGTGCTGGTTCTCCATGGCCCTTGGCCATCTCGCTTCCTGCAGCCAAGTGAGTGCCCGACGCAGGTTTAACTGGGGTTAAGCACATCCCAGGATACAAAGGGGATTGTCCAGGGATGTGGGAGATCCATGCGGTCGCTCCAGGCTCTGTTTCCAGCTGGATCTACCTGACCAGGCTGGGGCCCATGGCGAGATCCATCTGTCCATGGCTGCCCTCGCTCCGGCTCTCCGGAGCACGTGGCCCAGCTGGGATTCAGAGGTCCCAGCCGAGGCCACGGGAGATCTGGAGGTCCCAATTCCCATGGAAAGCCCTGCTGGACATGCCCCATCCCAAGGGGCACCATGCCCTCCCTGGGCCATCCCAAATCCTCACGATCCCTCTGAGCCCACAGGCTTCATCCAAGGCACTGGGAAAGGGGCCCCACCACGTCCTTCCAGGGAAAACCAAGCCAAGTTTTCCCTTTTTTTCCCAATCGGAGGAGCGAACCTGGCAGCTCCCCCCGGCGCCCACTGCCTTTTCCCAGCCTCCGATCCCAAATCCCAGCGGCTGGAGGCAGCCGCCGGGCTCCATGCAGGGGGGCTGGCGGCTCCGTGCGCAGCCAGATGTTTTTTTTTTGCCGCACACATCTGGGAACAATCAAGCGCAGGGCAGCGCCCGGCCTCTTCATGGGCATACCCCCCCGTGCCCCCAGCCGGGCCCCCGCCCCAACCTCCCGATGTCCCAAAATTTAAAATGGGGAAAAAAAAAAAAAAAAAAAAAGCTCCAAAGCTCTCCGGTTGCCAGAGAGTGCGAGAACAAAGGGAATATGGGGAAAAAAAAAGAAAAAATTCAAATTTTCTGGCAGCCGACCAAGGGCAAAAAGCCCCCCGGGGGCTTTGCTGCCTCTCTCGCTGCCCCTCCTGCAACGCTCCGGTCCCACTGCTGCAAGGGGGAGACAGGAAAAAACACAATCCCCCACCCCCAAAATAAACCCAAACCGGCACAAACGCTCTAATCTCCTTTTTGCACGAAAATAAATGCAACTAAGCCACTAAAGCGCTGCTTCCTTGGGACTTTGGGGTACGCGGGGAGCTGTTTGAGCGGGAGGGTGGTCGGCGGGAGCTGCAAAGGTTAAAAAGACGCGGGCAGGGGAGCCCTTGGAAGCGCTCCCGGCTTTTCAGGACTCACCTCCCCCGCCAAAAAGACAAAAAAGGAAAAAAGAAATTAAAAAATGATGCAAATTTTTGCTGTCCCGAAAGGGGTTTTGGGAGCTCCGGAGTTTTTCCCTCCGCTTTTATGAAGTTTCCGAAGTTTTCCCCCCCCAAAAAAACCCCTCCCAGGAGCTCTGGCACTGAGGGGGTGATGAGCTCCCAGCGTGGGGCCGGGGGCGCCTCGCAGTGCCCCAAATTCCCCCCCAAAAAATGGAATTTTGGGCCCCTGGCCGCGGCCGGTGGGAAGTTTCCAGCCCGCCCGGGGTTCGCGGATGCCCCGGGGGGTCCCTGTGCCAGAGGGGGGGTCCCTGTGCCCAGGGTGGGGGGGTCCCTGTGCCCGGGGGGGGGTCCCTGTGCCCAGGGTGGGGGGGTCCCTACCCGCTCTGGGTGCTGCTGGTGCCTTTTCCCGCCGCCGGCTTCTCCTCTGCTCCCAAAAGATCCCAACTGAGCCAGAAGCTCCTGCCTCCAGCACGGGGGCTCCGCTGGGTCCTAGGGCTACACCTGGTCCTTCCCCTTCCCCTTCCTCCTCCTCCTCTTTCTCCTCCTCCTCCCCAGAAAGCTGCAGGCTGGGGAGGCGAAGCAACAGGAATAATGAGTAATAATAATAATAATAATAGCAAATGCAACAGCCCGAGCAATGCTGGGGGTTGGAGTCTACGTGGAAACCCGTGGGGTCGCGCGGGGAGAAGCGAGTCCTCGGAAAACGGCTTCCAATGTATGTCTGGGAAAAGGGGGAAAGGGGGATAAGCCCCCCAAGGGCTGGGGGGGTTCCTGGGCCCTGAGGGTGACACGGAGGGACGGGAGCGGATTGGGGGATGTGGCTGGCGGGCTGGAGCGTGGGAGAATGGATCCCGCAAACGAAGGAGGAAAAATAATAATAAAAGGCAGGGATTTGGGCTGAGTGGGGGGCCCTTGCCCCCTGGGCTGCCCGCTTCCCGCTCTGCCCCTGTGCGGGGGCCGCAGCCCCCGGGAAATCCGGGATGGGCAGAAGCTGCTCCCATGGAGCGGGGAAGCGGCTCGTGGAGGTACGGGGAGCCCTGGGGTTCCTCCTCCAGGATTTTCCTGGGAGACCCGGGGAAAAGCAGCAGGCTCCCTCAAACCTTTGTGCCCGGAGCAAACGGAAGGCTCGGCAGCTCCCTGGAAAACAGTCAAATGTGATTTTCTTTTTTGTTCTTTTTTTTTTTTTTTTTCAGGAAGCAAAGCAGCCTGAGGGAGTTTGGTGATACTAGTATTTATTTGTGGGCTTTTTTTCCTTTTCTTTTTTTTTTTCTTTTTCTTTCCTGCTCTGGCTGCATTTTCAGCCTCCCCATGCTTGCAGAACTGCTAAATTAAGGCAAAAAGCTCCAAGGTTTCTTTTTCTTTTCTTTCTTTTTTCTTTTTTTTTTTTTTTTGGCTCAGGAAACCAGTTTTAATCCTGGCTGGGATTTCAGGAAACCTCTTACCTCTGCTTGTGCCTCATTTCCTGATCTAATCCCGACCTCCAGGAGGGCAGAGAGGCACCGCCGGCCCTCAGAGGGGGCCCCAGGCTGCCGAGCCGCCCCCAAATACCAACCTTTGAACCCAAAACCACGCTCGGAGGCGGCCAAATCCCTACCCTCCCCAGCAGCATCCATCCCCTCGAGAAAAGAGGGCGAGAAAATAGGGTGCATTTATTGGCCACCGCTCACGGCGACACACCGGGGGCTCGCAAAAAGGCTTTAAAAAGTTGGGATTTGGGCTTTTCCGGGGCTCTGGAGCGGGGCCCTTGTAAACACTTCCTACACATCCGGGGCGGCCGGTCGGGAGCAAGGCGGAGGCGGTGGGATCACAGTGAGCGGAGCCGACGGCAGCAGCGGGATGAGACCTCCTCCACCTTGGCGGGGTGACCGGGACAGCGTGGGGCAACAGGAGCAAGGAAAGGGGCAAGGGGGGGGGCTCTCCTCTTCTGCACGTCCTCCTCCCTGCTTGGCTTCTCAGCAGGCTTCGTGGTGGCCACGGCTCGGGCCAGCACGGCTGGGGATGGGCCGCGGTGGTGAGGACGTCCCCACGGCAAAGACAAGATGCCCTCATGGTCCTTAGCTACCTACTGTATCCCTTGCCCTGCATGGAGCATCTCCACCTGGGTGCAGGTGCCCGTGGCCATCGTTGGTACCAGGGTCAACACCTCAGTGGCGAGGGGCTGCAAGGCAGGGAGGAGGGTGGCCCGGCACACACCGACCATGGCTATCTCACAGTGATGGACATCTTGGGCGTCGCAAAGAGCGGTTCATTCAGGGGCGGCCAGGAGGGCTGCTGCTGGCTCAACTCCTTCTCTAGTCGCTTGAAGAGCTTCTTGGAGACCTTCTTCCGGCGCAGCTTGCGCAGGCAGCAAAGCAAGCCGTGGTCCAGGGCGGTCTGCGGCAAAGCAAAGACGGGAAGAAGGGGTCTGGGAGGAGGCCATGGGTCCCAAGGGTCAAGTACTTGCTTAGGGAGACCCAAAAGGACCTCACTGCATTGCCAAGACACAAAAGGAGCTCATGGGGAAACAACGTCCAAAGACTGGGAGCCAACGTGCCCGGCCTCACCTCCAGCACGAAGGCGGCGAAGAAGTTGAGCGCGGCGACTCCCAGCAGGAGCAGCTTGAAGTTCAAGTCGTCGATGGCCTGCAGCTTCAGCAGGGTTTTGGGGAAGCCCAGCGGGTACAAGGTCAACCACACCATGAGGCCGAAGAGGGCAACGAGGACTAGCAAGAAGAGCACTGAGCGCGAGAGGGAAGGTGATTGAGAAGGAGGCCTTGACAGCTCCCCTGGCCCACTCAGGGAAGGGTGTCTCTGGACAGCCTTGTCCTCACCGTTGGTGTACAGCGGCTCCCGAAACGGGTAGCCCTTGGACATGGCCACGGCCAAGATGAGATACTGGAAGCCCGTGATGCAGAAGAGGACCGTGTTCTCGTAGTTGGGCAGGTTCTGGGGAGCCGTCACCGTGCTGTTCAGTGGCACGTACCTGCACCAGGCAGAGGGGAAAAAAAGGCAGGGAATGAGACCCAGATGAACTGTGAGGAGAAGGCAGCAGGTAAAAAGATGCAGACACCAAGCAACCTCCTCCCTCCGTAAGTATGTGGCTACGGTTCTGTATCTCCTTGAAGGCAGCTGGCATTGGCCAGAGTCAAGGACAATCCTCAGGACATCAGCCTTGTTTCAGCCTTCCATGCCATTGCCACCAGTGAAGTTGGACAGCCGGGTGTCCCTTACCAGCTCTGTGAGATGGTGATGAAGTAGCTGAGGACTTGCACGGTGATGAGCAGAGCTGTCTGGAAGAGCAGGCTGCCCAGCACGAGGACACTGATCAGCGCTCCTTGGGGACGCTCCACTCCCAGCTCCTTGGCAGGCCCCGTCCGACCCATCAGCACCGCTACGGTGGTGGTGATGATGAGGTCAAAGAAGAGGAACTGAAAGTCACTCAGGTTGGTGTTGATCTGGGAGGGAAAAAACACCCTCATTGAAGCCACAAGGGCCAGTGAGGGGCTACAGAAGACCATGGCTTCAAACCCAACCACGAAAAGGTGACAATAGCCTGGGTCTGGAAATACCCTGGGGTATCTCTGAGCATTTTAGGTGCTCAGACACATCTCAGAGCTCAGACAGGTCTCACTAAAGCATCTACAAGGTGAGGCAAAGGTTTCAAGCGGGATCATTTCCCTGCTCTCTCCACTCTCCCCTGCACCTCTGTGGGGCTCCTCCAGAGAAGCTGTCCCCGCTGCGACATCTCCCTGCCGCTGCGAGGACGCTCACCGTGTAGAGCAGCAGCACGGACACGAACTGCACCAAGCTGTACAGGGCCATGTACTTGAAGACCCCAAAGGAGGTGACCAGCGAGCACCTGCCCTCCCTGCAGAGAGTGCAGAAAAGGAGAATTTACAGGACCACAGAATCATTATTAAATCTGGAAAAGACTTGTAGCACCAAGTCCAACCATAAACCCAGCACCACCACTGCCTTTGAAACCACATCCCTAAAGGCCTCATCTACATGTGTGTTGGACACTGCTGGGGTTAGCGACTGCACCACTGCCCTTGGCAGCCTCCACCAGCTCGGGACACAAAGCTCCTTTTGCAAGGACAGAGGGGACACCAAGAACCCGCCCTGGGTTCCAGGCCCTGTCCCCGATGAAGCTCCCCAGGCCCGCGACGCCAGCAGCTCACCGGATGACCGTGGGCACGCAGGCGATGTTGGCAACGCGGGAGGTGAAAGGCGAGGCCACCGAGGCCTCGGCCTCCGAGAGAGAGACGCCCACGTCGGCGGCCTTCAGGGCCCCACAGTCATTGGCGCCATCCCCGCACATGCCCACGCAGTAGCTGCGGCACAAAGGGTAGGGTGGGCAAGGGCCTGGGGGCCTTCGGAGCCCCTTGGCTTGCACCCATGAGCACGTCGCGGCTGGGGAAAGGGCGAGATGGGATTTCAGAGCTACCAAGAGCCCTGCCAAAAAAGCCCAAGCTTCTGGCATGCAGGAGGCACTGCCATGGACAGGGGATGCCCTCTGGTTCTCCTCTGCGCCCCACGTGGCTGGTCCTAGGAACCTACTTGAGCTCCTGCAGGCTGCACACCAGCTGGGCCTTCTGGTCAGGCGACATGCGAGCAAAAACAGTCGCACGGATGAGAATCTGTACGGAGGGAAGGACACAGTGTTGGCACCGCTTGGGAAGGTGACCCAAGGTGGCTGATGCTTGGAGCATGTTGATCACCAGGAGGAGCTGGGTTGATGCAACCTTGACCCTCTTCTACCACGCGCAGCGTGGAGGATGTCTCCTTGCAGCAGCAAGGCTAACAAAAGGTGCTGGGCCAAGATGAGGCCAATCTGTTGGTCCTCCTTCTTGGGACGTGCCCTGATATGACGGGGCTGGACTCACCTTGGGCAGCAGGTCAGGGAAGTGCTGTTGAAGTACGGTGAAGGACTTGCCGTTCAGCGCCAAGTGGCAGGGCCGCGGCTGGAGGCAGAGGCCATCCTGCTGGTAGAGGCCCTGCAAGCGGAGACAACCCACCAGGGAAGCCACATGCTCTCCATGCGGGGCAGGCCGGCATCTCTGTGGAGCTCGGTGGCCACCTGTGGCCTTCACCCAATGTCCTCCCTCTCTGGACTCACCTCCGACTCCTCTTCGCCCTGCGAGTGTTCGGCAAGGATGAACTTCAGAGCGGCGGGTTTGTCAGCCGTGGGCGGGGAGGCGTTGACGAAGATGACCCGCTCTTTCGGCTCCACCATGTGGCAGCCCTTGGCCACGTTCACGGCTGTCAACATGTTATCTCCTGTCAGACAGAGGCAGCAGCACTCAGGGCAATGGTGGCTAACTTGGCTAGCAGGGTCTCACGTGCCTCTTAGTGCCATGAAGAGCAGTCCAGACATCTCAGATTCCTTCTTGTATGGCTCTGCAACTTCATGCATGAGGATGTTTTGGAGGATAAGAGCTTATTCCTGACTCAAATGCAGCACCTTCCAACCCCAAAGCCCTGACAGCTGCTCCTTGCCTGGCTGTGGGCCACCCTAAGTTGACTCCTGCCAGTCCCTGTGAGCTGTGCGGACCAGCACGGCCATGAGATGTCAACGTCCAAGAGATGGGTGGCAAAAGAGCAAAGAGCTGGCATGAAAGGACATCCATGGCATGAGTGGTACCTGTCACCATGACGGGGCGGATGTTGGCATTGCGCAGCAGGTGAATGGTGGGCGCTGTCTCTGGCTTGAGCACGTTCTTCATGACGAGGAAGCCAAGGAAGGTCAAGCCGCTCTCAACGGACTCCCTGTTGGGAAATGGCTCATGCAAGCCAGGAAGCTCTGCCAAAGTCAATGCTCGACTCCTTGAGGGATCACCTCACAAAGCAGACGAGAAGGGACCGAAGAAGATCCACACAGCAGGAAGATGGTTTGTACCAACCTCGTGAGCTGCAGGGCCTCCTCGAAGGTGGTCACGGTGCTGAGGGCTTTGCAGGCGAGACCCAGCACGCGGAAGCCGTCCGTGGTGTAGTGCCGCAGCATCTGGGAGAAATCCGGGGGCACTGGTGGCCGCGAGGGAGAAGCGAGGTCAAAACAGTTGCCCAATGAGCTCCTGCTCATCATCATCATCATCATCATCAACAACAACAACAACCGGTCTGGTTCGAGGCGAGTGGTGCAGAGCGGGCAGTCGCCCTCTCCAGCCCCTACCCGTGTCCTTCCTGCAGAGGCTGGCCACCATCTCCGGCGCCCCTTTGACGTAGGCTTCTGCAGAGGCCTTGCCAGGCAGCTTCGCCAGCACGCTCATCCTCTGCAAGGAGGAGGAGAAGGGGAACCGCCGGAGGATGCCCACAGGTACCTGGTGCTTCTGCGGAGGGAAGGGAACGGGTGGGTGTCAGCAACCATCAGGAAAACCTGATGGAGTTCCCCCGCATCGGGGATGGAGAGGATCCACCAAGGCAGAGCAGAGCATCCCTTGGGAAGGCCGCTTAAGCTGAGGGTGATGCCACAACACGGACCCGCCTCGCCATAGCTCGACCAGGACCTACCGTGTCTCGAGGCTGTTCTTCCACAGGTGGAGGCTTCATCACAGCCAAGACCTTGGTCCCAAACTGCTCCATGACAGGATGCTCCGCTTGGTCCTCCTCCAGCATCTCCAGGCGCTGCAACCAAAGATGCTGAGAGGACAAAGCCCAAGCGAGTCCCCTCCTTTCCGCTGCGACAGCACATTGGCCACCTGGGAGAAAAGCATCACCCACTGCTGTTCCCTCCTCCTCCTCACCCAGCCGGTGGACTCCACCATCTTGAGGTCCACGGGGTCGCCGATGGGCTGCGTGCGCAGCAGCGAGATGGTGTGGCAGGCAGCCAGAGCGTAGAGCAGGGGACCGTCGGGAAGACAGCGGGGCTCGTGGACGATGGGCAAGAAATGGTCCCTGTCCAGCGGGACGACGCCCCACACATCCAAACCCTCCTCCGTGAGGGTTCCTGTCTGTGGGCAATGGAGAGGGTGGTGGGTCCAGGCCAGCCTTCACCCACCACCACGGCCAGCGCCACCCTGGACCTCACCTTGTCGAAGCAGACCAGGCGGATCTTCCCGCACAGGTTGATACGAGGAGGGCTGATGCAGAAGATACCCTGGTTCTTCAGCCTGTTCTGGGCATAGATGGTGCCCACGGTCATAGCAGCTGGCAAGGCTGGCGGCACGATGACGGTGACCAGGTCGAGGGCACGGATGATGATCTGCCCCACAGGAACCTGCCATGGGACACAGTGAGGAGACATGGGGCAGCATAAGCACCTGGGGCACCAACATCTCCCAACCATCTCCAGCAGCACTGGTTGATGGGTCCCACGCCAGCTCCAGCACCGACGGGCTCACCAGCTCCAGGAACCATACCTGGTTTTTGATCAAGACCAAGATGCTGTATAGCGTGCCGATGAAAGCTGTGCAGGAGAGAAAGGAGAAAACAAGCTCCATCACGAGGAGAAGTGTGTGGATCCACACAGGATGAGGAATTTGGCTGTGCTCGGGTGTACCTAGGATGGCGAGGAACAGCACAAACTTCACGGCGTCCTTGTAGAACTTGAAGCTTACAGGCTTGGGGTAGAGGATGGAGCTGATGAGGTCCCCCTTGGCTGTGCAAAACCCTGCGGGAGAGGAGCAGCAGGACTGAATACTGTCAGGTTTGCTTGGAAGGACACGGCCAAGGGAGGCCTTCACGTTGCCCATTCATTCCTCACCTGTGCGCGTCACCACGGCCAGCACCTCTTTGCCCACGTAGGACTTGGCTTGGATGACCTGCGTGCCGCAGAACAGCGTGTGCCGACGGTGCTCCTCGGGCGAGTAGACGGCGCGGGCTGCACGGCCACCCGCCGGGAGAGGCGTTTTCATCACGGGCACGCTCTCGCCTGGGGGAGACACCCGTGCTGGGGAGGACCATCATGTAGTGATGATCCTCCATCTCCAGGTGGGAAGGAACTTTACTGGGAGGGTGACAGAGCCCTGGAACAGGCTGCCCAGGGAGGCTGTGGAGTCTCCTTCTCTGGAGGTCTCCAAAACCCATCTGGATGCCACCCTGTGCCACCGGCTCTAGGTGTGCCTGCTTGAGCGGGAAGGTTGGACTAGATGATGTCTAGAGGTCCCTTCCAACCTTGAACATTCTGTGATTCTGTGTGGGCAGGTCTATAACCCTCAGGGCCACGGGGTCAAACCAGCCCTTCCAGCGCCACTGTGACGGAGTGGGTGAACAGAAGGACGGGAAGCGGCTGCCTTAGGGTCTCAGGAGACACCCAGCTTGATGTTTTCCCTCTAAATCCCCCCCAGAAAAGTCCGGGTGTGGATGCCAGCAGCCGTGCCGGCGCCGCCGCTCTCACCTGTCAGCATGCTCTCGTTGACCATGCACTCGCCCGTCAGCAGCGCGGCGTCGCAGGGGACCAGCATCCCGTCGCACGGGAGGCTGATGCAGTCGCCGGGCACCAGGTCTGCCGAGCTCACCACCGTCTCGGCTGGAGGAAGCACCAGCGCTCAGGCCCGTGGCCCCAGCCCCGTCCTGCAGGCCTTGGCTGAAGGCCACAAGCAGCAAGTCCTCCATCCCTTGGGTCTACTCAACAGCTTGGGCAACTCAACAGCTTGGGCAACTCAACAGCTTGGGCAACTCAACAGCTTGGGCAACTCAACAGCTTGGGCAACAACTCAAGCCCAGCAGATGCCGATGGTGCTGCCTGCTACCGAACTCGGCGAGGTGGCTCCCCCGGCACCCCGCGGCCCCCCGGCAGCCCCACTCACCGCGGGCACCGCGCTCACCTCCGCTGGGGCTGCGCACTCGGACGCCGACCGACATCTTGGCCATGGTCTGCAGCGTGGCGCGTTGCTGCGGGGAAGCGAGTGCTCAGCAGGCGCCCGAGGGACCAGGCAACCGCAGCCAAGTCCCCACCGGGGTCAACTCTTGAGCATTTCGGGCTAGGGATGGGGCAGGAGGATGAGGGAATCTGCCCTAGCAGCTGGAGGCCCAAGGCGAGCCTGGGCTCAGCTTGCAGGGCCTCCTGCATGGGATCACCCTGCGGTTCCTGCGCCTCACCCTGGCCTTCCTCCTTGGGTCCCCACGGTGGGTTGGGATCTGCTAAGGTGCCCCCTCCATTTCCCCACGACTTTGTCCTCATGTGGGGCCCGTGACCAACCTTCCTCGTCTCGTAGAGGGACAGCCCTAGGGAGATGGTGGAAATGAGGAAGATGCAGGCAGCGTAGTAGTAGTAGGCATCGCAGACCCACAGCACGATGCTGAACACTTGGAAGATGTAGAAGGGGTTGAGCACCTGCAGGGGAACCAGCAAGGAGAGCAGGTTTGGAGACGAACCTCCTCCAGGCTCTTGTGAGACCTCCAGGCTCCATGAGAAGCCCATGCAGAGAAGCCGGCCCTTCCTTGGGGTGGCTGATGGACTGGCTGCCTTCTCCGGCCTCCCTGGCTTTGCCTATGGTCAGCACTCCAGATCAAGGTTGTCCTGTCCATGGTGAGGACATCCAGATACGTGAGAGCCACCTCCCAAGGACACTCGTGCCTGAGCTAAGGGGCAGGATGGGTTCTCTCCACACCTGCCTCAGCTCTGCCTCCTCCGATCTCTCTCCTAAAGTCCTCTTCTCCCTGCCAGCGAGGGAGACCCCCTGAACTTAACTCCCTCCTCGAGACGAGATGCAGAGGGCACCAAGCCTTGGCCCCGGGGACAACCTGCTCCTCCGAGCCACCGCGCGCCCACCTCCTCCACCAGCAGCCTCGCGTAGGACTTCACCGGCACCTCGATGAGGTTCGGGCCGTAGATCTTCCTCCTACAGAAGGGAGGGGAGAGCAAAGGGGAAGCGACTAGGCAGTGGAGAAGAGCTGCATGTCCAAGGTGAAGGCCACCATGCTGCCAGACCTGCACGGGAGCCCCAGGGAGACCAAGCACCCAAGTCCCTGATACCGAAAACCAGCCAGGTTGATGGCTCTAAGTCACCATCTGCCTGGTGAGCAGATGGGAGGGAGAGTGGTCCTAAGATCTCAGTGCATCACTTGGAAAGGGTAACAAAAGCAGGGCAATTATTGCAATAAAAAGGGCAATTCCTGCAAGAAAAGCAGTTTTTTAAAAAGCGTTTCTTTCTAAGCATAGTGAAGATTTAAGCTATACAATGCCCTGTGTATCAGGTGCCCCTGTGACATCCCTACCTGGTGTTGTGGTCCTGCTGCTCAAGACCTGCCTGGGTGAGGTGGAGATCCTCACAGGTCCAGCCTTCATCCAAATCACTGAAAAAATGGAAGGGAAAGGTGAAGAAATGTGTTTAAAAATCCAGCAGGAGCCCAAGCCAACGCATGGTGTCTCCGTTTCTGGGACCTCCATCCATTCCTCCTTCCATTCATCCTCCCATGCCTCCCTCCATCCTTCCATCCATCCTGCCTTCCCTCCCTCCCTCATTCACTCCTTCCCTCCATCCTTCTATCCTTCCCTCCCTCCCTCCATCCATCCCAGAGCTGGAGGCACCTGACTTTGCAGAACGCCTGTCGCCTCTCGATCCACACGTAGCGCAAGCCCTTGAAGAGGTAGTAGCGCAAGAAGTTCCTCTGAGCAGAGCAACGTGGAGGACAGGGGGTCAGCAGAGCCCGCGGGTCAGGCTGGCACCACGGGAGGGTGGCACAGGACGGGACCGGCGTTACCTCCTCCTTCTCGTGCAGCCGGATGGTGTCGCGGCTCTCCTCCTCCTCCGAGGTGCCCATGGTGATGCTGGTCGCCCGCTCCTCCAGGCGGGCTCCTGGGTGATGCTCCAGGCTGCTCGGGATGGAGAAGCGACCTCAGGCACGTCCAACCTGGATGGGCGCCCACCATGGCGTGGAGCTACCACGGGTGACCTCGACCCACCTGCCATCGCCCAGCGCCTCCGTGCGCACCCGTGCGGTGAAGCACTGCCCAAAGCGGTCCTGCAACACACGCGCGGCTCGCCACCGCCTCCGGGAACGGACACCGCGACGAGGAACCGTCCCGCGTGAAGGTCCCACCACCCCCGGCCACCTGCCTCCCTCCACAAAACGAGTCCACGTCCCGCCCGCCTGCAATTCCCAGATAAAAAATATGGACAAAACAAAGCCAGGAGAGCGGGCACGGAACAGCAAAGCACCGCTTGCTCCTAGGATTGGGCCTGGGAACCACTTGACTGTGGTGGCACCAACCCAACGTTGGTCAAACATCACCGTTGCAGCTGGAGGGTGAGGAAGAGGAGCAGTGAAGCAACTCGCCCAGGACCTCTCTGGGATGTCAACGGCCAAGACAGCCCTTGACGGCAACCCGGGCTCCGCCGGAGCTCGCTCCTCACCACTCACCCTGATGACGACCCAGTGGGCCTGGCCGAGCGGGCACGGCCTGCCCTTGGCGCGCACCTCCAGGCTGGGCTTCCAGTGGAAGAGCAGGAGCAGGAGGCCGGCGCTGAGCACGGCGCCCGCGTGGCACAGGAGCACCCGCCAGCGCCGCCGCGCGTAGCCCGTCACCTCCTGCGGGGACAGCCACCGGCCCGCGCTTAGCGTGACCTCCCGCCAGGAAAGGCCACTTAAGCACAATAATACATCAACCGATCCATAAAAGTGTATAATAGATATATGCTTTTATACTAAAGGTGGCAAGGGCGAGCGCGCGCCGCGTACGTACCATGCCGCCTCCGCCGGAGCCCGGCCGCAGCGTCCCGTAGCCCGGCGGCCGCTGGCCCAGCAACCTGCTGCTATCTGCGGAGCCGGAGAGGAGGGAAGGCCCCTTAGGAAAGGCGCGGAGCGGCGACGAGGAGGAGGAGGCTGCGGGGACGAAGGCGCCGGGCGGCCGCACGTGACCGTCACGCGGCGCGGGGACAAAAGTGGCCTCCGTGGCGGCTCCGGGCAGGGGGAAGGGAGCGGAGCTGGGCACGAGCCAGCTGGAGCACGGCCGCAGCTCGGCACTGCGCCGGACTCGCGCACGCGGCCCCCAAACGCACCCTTTTTGCCCCATTTTTTTGCAAGGTTTCCACCTTGCAAACTGTAATGCAGAGCCAGCGCCAAAATGCACCTTTTTCCCCCCATCTTTTTGCAAGGTTTCCACCTTGCAGACCCTAACGCAGATGTCAAGGTTTGCAGCTCTCCATCTCGATGCTTTGGTTGCCTGTTAACCCCCCTACCCCATGCACCCGAATCCGCTCGGGATCAGAAGACGCGTTCGGATCCCTGGCATTGCTTCCTATCCTGCGACTCCTTCCCTGGCACGACTCTTCCGTCGGACGTTTCCACCCAGGCAAAAGCCCACGCGGCTCTGGAGCCAGCTCTTTTCTCATGGAAATACTGTTCCAGCGAGACACCCCACGAGCCTCTCCCAAAGCCCTGGAATGTCACCCGCAGCTGACATATCCCATTGACACCAGCCGGCGCCCGGCCCTGGTGCCCGGCGGGATCCGTGCGAAGAAATCCAAACTCCCGCTTGAATTCCCAGCTCTTTCACCACAACAAAACAACACGGGGGCCTCCAACCTCTCCTGGGAAAAGCCGATTTCTCGGAGGACGTAGCCACTCCATTGGCCCCGTGTCAGCGCAGTGAATCCCACCTCGCATCCCTCTTTTTCCTCTCACCTCCGGAGCTGCTTCCCGGCTCCGGCTCGCCCCAAAGGCGACGTGTCCGGGCAGCCGGTGGCAAAGGGGAGGGCAGAAGCGGCGCGACCGGTTTGCCGGCCGCACCTCGTCTGCAAACACCCGGCGCCTGCGGAATGGCGAATCCCGGCGGCAGCAGCGCCCGGAGCGGCTCGGCCGGGACCCCGCGCGTCCCGCGGCTCCGCGCGGCCAGCCCGCGCTCCGCGTCCAAGGAAAACGCGCTGGCAAATCCCTGGAAAGGCGAGAGCCGTCCCGAACCCGTATGTCCAGGTGATCCGGTCCTACACGGCTTGTAAGGGTGGGAATGCAGCTGGGAAAAGCCCTGAGGGCGGAAGAAAGCAGGAGAGGAAAGAGGTTTCCTGGAAGACGAGACGTTCCTGGCGTTGAGCTACTCTCATGCGTTTGTTTTTTTTTTTTTTTTTTTTTTTTTGTTTTTAATTGTCCTTTTGCAAACTTTGGAAACAGATAAATAATAAGGCTAATAATAAGGTTCTTGCAAGCAAGGTGCTTTCCCAGGCCTGGCAAAGCGGGAGGATCCTCCTCCCAAAGGAGGCTCCTGGCCTCCTATTCCCATGTGCTGAGCACTAAAAGCCTCCCAAGGATTTGGGCATCTCCAGGCTCTCCTCCCTGCTGCCAGACTCAGCTTCGCCCTTGACGGATGCATTTGGGTATCCAAATTACCCAAAGTGGGAGAAAAAGGATGGGGTTTAAGGCCCGAGCGCTGCTCAGCCCTGGTGCAAGAGGGAACTCAGAGGGGTTTGCAGCGCGCTGAGCACCGCTGCGGTGCAACACGTGAGAACAACCCGCTCCTCTGCCTTTAAGTCCACATGGCCTTATGTAACATTGCAAAAATAAAGTACAAACCGAGGGAACAGCCTCAAAGAACGTTTTGCAGCTCTGGATGCTGTGCACAGTGCAATGCCGGCAGGTGCACGGTGCAAGCTATGGACGCTGTGCACGGTGCAAGCCTGGCGTGCACACAGTGCAGGCTCCAGGGATGGTGCAGGAGGTAAAGAAGGAGAAAGGGGCAGCAGGAGCCCGGAGCGCACGCAGACAGAGCCCCTGAGCTCACATGCAGTGAGGAGAGAGGAAACGCAAGCCCTGAGTGTGCAGCTTGCAATCCTGGGCATGTGCACGGTGCAACTTGGGGAAACGATTCTGTGATTCTGTGAAACGCACGCTGCAAGCGCGGGGATGTCCACAGTGCAAAGCCCGGGGATGGCGCAAGCCTGAGGGTGTGCATGGCGCAACCCTGGAATCTGTGCACGACGCAACGCTGCACGACGCAATGCAAACCCTGGGGATGTGCACGCTGCAAGCCCAGTGAAATGCATGGGCTTGCACCGGTCCAAGCCCAGGGACGTGCACAACACAAGCCCAAAGTCGTGCACATTGCAGCGCTGGGCAAGCGCACCATGCAACCCAGGAATTTGCACACTGTGCAAAGCCCTGAGGCCGCACACAGTGCAACCCCAGGTGCACATACAGCGCAACCCCAGGGAAGTACACGGTGCAATTCCGGGAAAGTGCATGGTGCAATGCCAGGGAAGCGCACAGTGCAGCCCCAGGGATGTGCATGGTGCAATCCCAGGGAAACGCACAGTGCAGTTCTGGGGATGCGCACGGTGCAATCCCGGGGATGTGCACGGTGCAATCCTGGGGAAATGCACGGTGCAGCCGCAGTGAAGCGCACGGTGCAACCCCGGGGAAGTGCACGGTGCAATCCCGGGGAAATGCACGGTGCAGCCCCAGCGAAGCGCACGGTGCAATCCCAGGATGCGCACAGTGCAATCCCAGGATGTTCCCGGTGCAATCCCAGGATGTACCCGGTGCAGCCCCACGCAAACGCGCCCCGCGGTCCCCGCTGACCTGAGCTCATGGCGGCCGGACCCGCGCGGCCCCGGGCACGGCGGACACGGACACGGCGGACACGGACACGGACACGGACACGGCCGCGCGTGGCGGCGCCGCAGACGGAGGAAGCCGGCGCGGGGGCTGACGGGAGTTGTAGTTTCCAGCCGCCCCCCGGCGGCCGCACCAGGAATCGCAAGGAATCCTGCCCAAAAGGGGGGTCCCCCCCCGCACCCCCTTCCTTGCCCTTTCGCAAGGAAACCCCCCAAATTCCACTCCAGAAAAGGGGTTCTGCAGCCCCCCGCCGACCGCTTTGCCATGCAGACCGAGCTGCCCCCATCCCTCTTTCCCAGGGGGAATTTCCCAGGGGGAAAGCCCTCTCCCGCTGCCTTTCCCAGGAGATTCCAGCATTTTCTTCCTGGAATAAGAATTCCAGGTTTCTAAGGCACCGTGGGGACGGAGGGGTCCCGGTGCACCCGCCATGACCAGGGAGCAGCAGGACGAGCCCAAACTTCCCCCAGGAGCAGGACCGAGAGCCGCGGCGCCCGCGCCAGGACTGCAGCCGCCACGCCACGCTGCTCTTCCCAACGTTTATTGCCCGTGCAAATCCGTGCAGGCACAACCACGGCCCCGGGGCGCCTCGCCGCGGCCGCCTCACGCCGCCGCCGTCTTCTCCTTGTACGTTGCCATCATCTTCTTGATCTCCGCAATGGCTTTGCCGGGGTTCAGACCCTACGAGACACAGGGGCGCAGTGAGAGCTGCTGGAAATGAGCGCGTGGAGGCACCTCCTGGCAAACTGGGCGATGGATCCCGCTGCAGAGCCCGCTGCCTTGGCTGCTCCAGGAATCTCTCCCTGCTGTTTTAAGACAAACTGGCAACCGAGCAGGCAGGTTTTGGTGAGCAACCCAAGGAGCAAAGCTCAAAAGTGAACGGTTGGGTGGCAGAAACTCGAATATAACGTCCAAACGGGGCTCAACTGGGTGCTTTTGGGTGATCGGGAGGTTTTCTGGAGGCAGGAAATTCACAGCAATGTCCTGGGAGCTGCATTTCAGACTGGAGGGAAGGGAAGGAGATGGGGGACGCGAAGCGCCCCGTGACGGCGCCGCAGCACTAGAGCGGGTGCCTGCAAACACCTCGTTATCCCCGAGCACGTCGCCCACCAAACGTTTGCCTGGTGGCCTTTCCACAGCGAAAAATCTGCGCTGTCACCCGGCGCGACAGGAGCCTGGGTGGAAATAAAGCAGGCGGCAGGAAGGTGCAGCTGGGGAACCTGCCCCACGAGGGGAACGCAGCCGCGGCGAGCGGAGCAAGCAGCAGCTTCCAGTTCTCGCCAGAACCACCAGGCAGAAGCAGCCAGCAGGACAGGTCCTGTTGGGAGCAGCCAAGGGGCACCCAAAGGGGGCTTGGAAAAGCTCCCTGCGGCCCCGTGCTCTGCCCAGGACACCGCAGGGGCTCGGTTACCGCTGCAGGAGCCGCGGAACCCTGTCACGGCGAGGCCAGGGGGCAGAGGGGCAGCGCTGACCCACCTTGGGGCACGTCCTCGTGCAGTTCATGATGGTGTGGCAGCGGTAGAGCGAGAAGGGGTCCTGCAGCTGCGCCAGCCGCTCCTCCGTGTAGTCGTCCCTGGAGTCGATCATCCAGCGATAGGCCTGGAAGGGAGCGACGCTGGGCACGTGGCGCCCCGTGTGCCCCCGGTGCCCGGGGGGCCCCGCGCCGCCGCCTCACCTGCATGAGCACCGCGGGGCCCAGGTACTTGTCGCCGTTCCACCAGTAGCTGGGGCAGCTGGTGCTGCAGCAGGCGCACAGGATGCACTCGTAGAGCCCGTCCTGCGCAGGGGCGGGAGGCGCCGCGTCAAGCCTCGGCGCGCGCCCCGCGGCGGCTGCGCTTGGGGGAAACGGGGCATTTACCCACGCCCGCGGGGAGAGGAACCTGCCCCTGGCTGAGCAACAACCCGCGGCAACGCTGCAGAGACCCGCGGCGGCCAGAAAGCCTCGGGGGGAGGAGAAGAACCTGCAGCTGATGATGCAGCGCGAGGGGAGCCCCAAACATTTACACAGCAGCAACAGTCGGAGTTCAGTTTAGAAGCTCATCCGGGTTGATACGAGATGCACTGAGTTATCGTGGCTGTTTTTATCTATTTTGGAAGACTTCAGGGACCGTTAAGTCAGAATTAATCATCTTGTTCTCAACTTGTATTGTTTCTAATCATAATGCCTCAGATTACTGAGGATTTAAAGATAAAACTGAGGGTTTCTGCAATTGCCTTTTATCCAGCACGGTTTCTCATGCACGCAGATTGTTCTGAGAGCAGGAGAAACTTCAGGGGAATAACGATACCAAGAGGATTTGGGCATAGCACTCGCAGCTAATGTCAGGTTCAGTCATTTTTGCTTAATTTGAAAAGATAAAAAGGGAAAAAAATAGATTTTGAGGATGCTGCTTTACAAAAACGATCTGAAGGGAGCCCTTGTGGAGGTAACACCAGGAAACGGAGCAGGAAACCTGGCTGCACTCTGGGATAGAAGCTCCTTCCAGTGCAAAACCCTGGGTCTGTTAAGACATCTCCACGCTAGTCGCATGGCGCTGCTGACATCTCGGACTCACGAGTCTGTTCAGCAGATGTTTAACTTCACAGGTAATATTGCAATGGAAAACTTTGGAAGCTCGTGGCAGAGAGGAGGCTGTCAGCTCACTCGCTTGCAATAAATCTTCTCTACCGACCCTGCTACCTTTTACCGAAACCACAATTGCAGCAGAGCTGCCCTCAACTGTGAGGCGACCAGAGGATCCACCACGGCAGGACAGAGCCAAAAGAAATCCTCTATTTAAAGATACTTACTGTGGGAGCCATGGAAATCCACATGAACACTTACCCGTGGTGCAAGCTCTTTAATAACTGCCCCTGTCCCAGCTGCTCAGGTTCTGTTGCTCTTTGCTCCCTGCGGCAGCTTCACCCCAAACCACCACATCCCGCAAAGCTGAAGCCCCCCCAAACCAACACAGTGCTCGCGATGGATCCCCAAGGTCCAGCACCAATAGAGGGGCTAAAACACCTCGGGTCCGGCTTTGCCTCCACAAGAGCTGGCTTTTACCAGGAGCTTTAAGGATGCAAAACCCTGGGAGCAGGGGCAGGATGGCACTGCTGACCCTGCTCCTGCTGGACGAGATAAGCACAAGTGCTGAGCCTGACAGCCAGCATAAATCGCAGTGCCTTATCTCCACGGAAAAACTCCAAGGCTGCACTCTCCACAGCATTTTTAAGGACACATAAAGAGTTTTGCAGTGAAAACAGTGTTTCACGAGCAACTGTGACCCCCAGCAATGCAGCCCCGCCAGGGAGGGAGCAGATTTGCAGCAGCAGCTCCTGCACCAGGCACCTCTCCGCTACCCTCAGCACCTAAGCCAGCTCCTATCTGCAAGGGATTTCGAGGGTAGGAAAGCAGCAGTAACCAGTTTCTGACGGTCTTCTATGGACTGCAGGTACTGGGCCTTGCCCTGTTGCGACTCGTCCTTCTTCTTCAGGTAAGGCTCGATGGATTTATACTGTGCGTAGAAGTTGCTCAAGTCCTGGGATGCAAAAGGCAAAAAGCATCACGTGGAGCTAGCAGCTGCTACCACCTAAACAGCAAATGCCACCCTGCATGTCAAGCCACCACACTCCTCCAAGGGCAAATGAACTTCACTGCTGCTGCAGAGCTCAGGGCCACCCATTGCAGAAGGCATCCAGAGGAAGGTGCCAGTTGTGGCACACTGGCTTTGTCACCATCCCTCACATCCTGCCTTCCCGACTCCACTCAAAAGCCCAACTCAGACCCCTTGGTCCCAACCCCGCTGGCTGCTCACCGGCACGAGATCCTTCACCACATACATGTGGGGCAGCGGGTAGATCTTGGTGGTCTTGCTGAGGTCACGGTCAATCCTTTTGGTGCAGGCCAGCGTGTTTCCTCCAGCAATGTTCATAGCGCAAGAACCGCAGATACCTGGCGGGAGGGCAAGAAAACAAAAGCAAAGCCATCAAGAAAGAGCGCATACACCCAGCATTTTCCTCTTATTTTACTTGGGAACAGATCCTCTTTGCCTCAAATGAGCTCCTCGGTGTCTTCCATCCCACTGGCTTTTCAAGCAGCTCCGTACGTGACGGGGCAAGCGCCCGAAATTGCCACGGGGTTAATTCGAGCGCTATTTAACCACAGCAAACAACCTCCACGTCCTTCCTCTGAGCACATCTTCAAGGCCGAAGCCGCTGCGGAAGAACAGCTCACAGCTTTCACAACATACATCACAAAACACACGCATTAAGTGCTCCTTAAAGCGGCTGGAAGCGGGAGGAAGAGCCCTGGTGGCGGCGGGAACATCTCCTGCCCCGCGTTGGTGACGCGCTCGGCTTCGTCCCCACTCCCTTTGGGAGACGGAGCGGCAGCTCCGCAGGGGCCGACGCTCTCGCTGTGGTCACCAACGTCCCCAAGGGGCAGGAACATAAAAGGTAGCTGTTGTTCCCATGACTTCTGCAGCCTGAGAGAGCCCTGTCGTGAACCGGGCTGCAGACGGGAGGCGATGGGGATTCCCAGGACAAACAGCACGAATTCAGTACAACAAGTGCATGGAACGACGCCACTGATGACCTCCCAGCAATGCAGGGAGCAGATATAACCAAGCCAAGCACAAGGCAAAAACATACCTGTACAATTCAATCCCATTCACTGAGCTTTATTTTTTTTTTTCCACCTTTCAGGAATTTTGCTGCTAAAATTTCTCTTGATTTTCTATTTCAAGCACAACACCTGGAAAAGTTGCATCGATTCCCGAGCTTTCCACACGCACACCACCGTCAGCTTTAGCTTTTCCCAGGCAGCAAATGCCCTTTGAGAACAGTCTCCACTGCAGCAGCGTGAGAAGCCCTTCTTACCTTCCCTGCACGACCTGCGGAAGGTCAGAGTGGAGTCCATCTCGTTCTTTATCTTGATGAGAGCATCGAGCACCATGGGCCCGCACCTGCAAAGGGAAGGGAGCCCGTGAGCCCTCTGCCCCGCCGCTGCCCTTTGGTGTCCCCACTAAGGGCCACCCGAAAGGACTTTCACCTTAACGCCACTTAAACGGCAGTTTTGTTAAGCCCGGGCACGCGGTTAGACTCTGCTCCACCGGCAGGGCATTGCCCTGAGTGCTCGAGGTTGGAGAGAAGCAATTTCTTTTGCTGTTGCCCTCATGATCTGAGGCAATCCCTTCTGCTGATGCCCCTGACGAGCAGCAGAGGATTCACCGACCCCTTAAGGTTGGAAGGGACCCCCAGAGATGGTCCAGTGCAGCCCCCTGCACACGCAGGGTCACCCAGACCCTGGGGAAGATCTCTCTCCAGAGAAGGAGAGATCCAGGCAGCAGAATGGAAAAACCTCTCCCCACGTGCCTCGCTACCGGGTCTCTCCTTTCAAGTCAGGTTTTGACAGGTTTAAGTCAGGTTTTGATCTAACGAGGTCTGTCCGGCCTCATTAGTCACAACGGAGGCAGCAACGCGCACGAAACAAACAACCCTGGGCAACTTACATAACCTTCCACACGGCAACACCCTGGGGTTAGGGAGCAGGGCAAGCCCTGAAGCAGGAGGGCTGGAGCTCTGCGTGCCGGGGGCTCCGAGGGGCGGAATTCCGATGGCGACAGCAGGAGCCCCAGCAAGTCCCCTTGTGGTGGGATGTGCTTGGCCCGGCACCAAGGAGCTGCTCCCACCAAGGAGCTGCTCCTCAGCGGGACTGAGGCGCCTCTTCACGCCTGGATGTGTCACCAAAGCCCCCGAAAGCGCTGACACCTCCAGCTCTTGCCCAAAAAAGTTCTTACCCCCCTTCCAAGCCCCTTGTCGGGTCCCTGGCGTGTACAAACAGCCCCGGCGATCCTGCCCGCCGGCTACAGCCGGGAACCTTCTCCCCTAGGATCTCACTTAGTCGGGAGATCAGCACTCACTTATTGAGGTCCACCTCGTAGGTCTGCATGCGGGGCTTGTCGCCGGGCTTGTCGGGATCCCATCTGTAGATGGAGAACTTCTTGATCCGCGGCGGCGCCGCCGAGGCCGGGGCGGCCGCCGCCGCTGCCGTCTGCGCTCCCCGACACCCCTGCGTCCAAACAGGGACCTGTTTCCACCCTCCGGCACGCACAGCCGGCAAAGAGAACACCGGGGAGCCAGGGGCTTGGGCGGGAGCTGCGGGAGACACCCCCGAGCTCCTGCAAATCCTGAATTCTGCGAGACCTGGGACGGCTCCGCCGGCCTGCGGCTGGGCAGGGCTACGGGCAGCGGGGCTCCCCGGGGCCCCCCGAACCCTGCGGGCCCAACCGCGGCCTCGCGGCGCCGGCACCGGAGCCTCCGCGGCCCCAACCGCCTCCGGCCGCGACTCCTCGTCCCGCCGGGAGCGCTCATTCCACAGGGAAGGAGGGCGACGCCCGCAACCCCCGTCATCCCGCAGGGAACAGGGGGACAGCCGAGACACCCCCAAGGAACAGGAGGGGCCTGAGACCCCCCCCCGCACACCCCCCCCAAGCGCACTGGGACACGTGCGCTGACGGAGGGGAGGGGGGAGCGCGGGGGGGCGTGTCGGCG
>JAVCKT010010571.1:16555-34189 GCA_032273925.1 Rhynchotus rufescens | reverse complement strand
AATGTATTTCAAGTTAGTAAAAGATTATAAAAGTCTACCTTCGATTATGGGTTAAATCTCTTAGGACACCTTTATGATTGTAATGTTATCTGGCATTGAGTGCTAAAATAAGATAACCTGACACTGACTTTTTTTTGTGCTTTCTGCTAGGAAAAGAAATATGCAGATATAATCTGAAAGCACGGACTGTTCTGGTCTGAAGCCTTAAATGACCTTTTAACTGCCGATCTCCAGATAGATGGATAGATGCTGCTGTTGACAGCTGAGAGGTAATCAGGAAATAATTTAGAAGACAGGTCTAGTTCAGTTAGCTTACAGATCCAGACTGTGATCAGACTATGAATAAAATATAGTTATTGAGTCACTAGTTCATGGGTTTTGATTCAGTCAAGGCTCCTGCCACAATTAATAGAGTAAGCTCAATATAACCAGCTTTCTATTTTTAGTATTAACTGCTTGTTTCCAGTTAACTGTAAGCTTTATGTAGTGCCAATTTATTGTCTTCAGATGTCCCTGTGCCAGTTGAATCTGAGAACGCAGGAATTGCTTGACTCGCGTCGAGGTGGTCTCTGTGGTGTCTCCAGTGCTCCCAAAGAAAGGCAAGAAAGATGCAAATCATTTAAAAATAACAGTGAACTTCCCAGAGTTTAACCAATACAGAAACTGTTGCTAGGCTGGAGGCCAAAACAAGTCCAGCCAGGCCCTGACCCTCATTAGCAAAGCTGTATGAAAATGCTTGACCTTTTTTATGATGTTTATGATTTTACAGAGGGGCTTTGCCTCCATACTCAGTTTAACACTGCGAGCCTGTGTCCCGGGAACGTGATGGGGCTGCTGTTAACTCATGAAGTGGCAAAAAAAAAAAAAAGTCCTTAAAAACTGAGTGTGCTAGAAAGTTAATTTAAGAAATCTAAGAAATGGAGTGTAATTGCTGAAACTGGTCATGGTGCTGCATTCAGATAGCACATAGCTAATAACTTGAACTTGCACTGGTATGTTATCTGGATTTCCTAGCTTTTGGTAGTGCTATAGCTTATGCTGCTGAGCAGAAGCCATAGTGTCTTTCAGTCCAGCACTGCAGATGAAAGTAGATTTTCCTGTACGACTGTATGACCTTTTAAAAAGCCATTCATTTTCTTAACCAGGACCTTGGCAAAAAGGATCAGTGTAAGGAGCTTCATTTGTTAAGTGGTTTGCATTTCCCATTGGTCTTTAATGCCATGTGAAAAGTATCTGACTGTTTGCCCTTCAGTGATCTGGGTGCATGAGCTTTATCAAGTGAACTTCACATACCTGAAAATGATAGAGGCTTTTTTTATTATTTCTGACTTGAACAGAATTTTTAAAACAAATTTCAACATTTTAAATTACAATGATTTAGAAAGTGATACCTGTACTAGTGAAGTAAAATGAGCATATACAACTTGAAAAGTCTGAAGGCATTTTTATTTATTTGTTCAGCGAAGAAGAGACATATCCCTACCTGATTTCCTGAGATATATTTAGAGGGAGTAGAAAAGGTGCCCTGCTGCTCCATTGATGATAGGCATTTATGCTATGGGATATTTGTTGCAACTGTCAAGTCTTTTCACTCGTACTCTCCCTCTTGTATATTCCTGTCTGTCTGTATTTAACATACATGTGCAAAGAGGTGCATGTCTTTGCATAGCCCATGTGTCTCTGCATGTATTACAGGAAATTACTCCTCACTTTCCTTGGTGCCACAGAACAATTTTATGTCCTCCTTTCCATTAACTTGAACTCTCTGACCTTTTTGGCAAAGTACTGTCTGGGAATGTGGAGTTTGTAAAATATGAGCCATAATCACACTGCTGCTATTTGTCATTTGTATCTCTGCCAGTGAAAGCGTCTCCTTTCCAGGCTTCTCTGCCACATGAGAGCTTCTAGCGGCCTCACCACTACCTTTGCTGAATGGTACCTGAAGCCCATGTTTGGATTAGGGTGGAAAGGACAATAGGATCTGTGTCATAATCTTCTAATTAGCATCATTTTTTTCCAGAGAGTTGAATTGCCTTCATTTCCTTCATTTATTAATTTTTTTCCTTTCCAGTTGACATTTTATGCAGAAATAAGAATTGTGCAGAAGCAATGCTAGAGAGATGTTAGGAGAGGTGCAAAAAGTGTGTGGTGCTCCACTGATGGGATCTCTTGAGACCAGCTAACTAAATCAGTTCACTTCAAAGGAAGACTGAGCAAAAACAGTCATTAAAATAAAGGACAATAAATAAGGATAATTATAGTACAGTTTGCACTTGCAGCATTTTAGAGAGAAACGTGAGACAAATAATCCAGTGCATGCTCCACTGTTGTGGTCGGTTTATCACCTCAAGGATGAATTAATGTGTTTTGCCATGTTTGGACAATATTTTCTACACAGAAATCTGACCTTTTGCAAAAAGTGGATCCCTGTAGCTCATTTTTTTGGGAGAGGGTAAAATCTGTGCTTCAGTCTTTCTAATGCCAGCTGTTTACATTTTGTGTGTGTGTGTTACTTCTTTCCTTTCTCCCTCACACCCTGTTTCTGAAGCATTTCAAGGTGATATTTTTTTTTGCATATGTAATATAAAATGGCTTGGAAGAGCTGTTGGAATGCTTATTCAATGGCTGCCTTTAACTCTGTACTATTCTGCTCAGTTAACTGGGTTTTCTTTGTCTTAACATGTGCCAGAAATACTCAGCAGCAAGTTAAGTCTTATTTACTATAAACTGAAGTTATATAGCTATATAGTATAGTTATACTAGACAGAATTGCCAAAGATGTAAGCAGGTGATGAGCACTGCCGCAACATGTTTTCTGCTAAGTGGCTGGTTATTCTTAAATACTTTATAATATGGTTTCTTCTAATATCTTCAGCCTGTTTGAGATAGTCACAGGATGTAAATCAAACTATGGAGGCTGCAGATCTGACTGTTCTTGCTGAAATTCCATTTTTTTAACCTTTTTTTTTTCTCTTCCCTAAGGAAAAATGCTTAAGCTATTGAGAAATGCATAAGTCTGGTTTCATTACATTCTTTGATATTTATTGTCTATTCTAAAATACCAGACTTTACTTTTGCCTTATTTACTTTTCCTCTGATGATTATCTAAATGTATATTTTATAGAAATTCATCCCATATTTAGGCAACATGAACAACTTGTCATTTTTTGATTGTCCCTTTACGCAGAACTTGTAGTGGAAACTGTTCTGAGGAGAAATCTATTTGAACAGTCAATGATCTCTGAAATTGTTTGGTGCTAAAGTTCAGCTTTTTGGAGATGCCTGGAATTTCTTGGAAGAAATTTCTACTCTACTCCATGGTAGAGAGATCAGTAATCTTCAGGTGGTTTCAGAGATAAAGCCTCTGTTTGATTTAAGTAATTGGATTACTCTAAAAAGAAAGGAATAATCTTACGTAAAAAGATATTAATTGGGCATTTGACCTAGGGTTGTTTCTAGGGTTGGGTGAAGTTCTGCAGGTTCTGCCCAGCTTCTCGGTGTATAAATGGTTGGGAGAAGTAAGTGTGACTTGAAGGATAAATCACTCCAGTGAGGGTTGGAAGACTTACATTTGGTTCCAGCCTGGGTTGACGTGGTGGATAAAGACTGTAAGAGACCTGAAAGTGAGCCATGATCTCTCTACCTTGTTTTTTTAATGATTAAAAACAAGTCTACCCTTTTCTTGTAGCAAAAGGTGCTACAGAAGTTAGCTCTTGCGGTCAAAATATTTCTTTCTCTTGCCTGGAATACCACGAAAAGGCACATCAGGAAACTCCAGGTTCAGCTTAGGACATCTCCATCTGAATTGGCAACTTTGGCATGCAGGATTTTTTTTTTTTTTATGATACTGTTATCTCCTTACATTTGAAATGAATCACGGTTGGATTCATACTAGGTTAAATGCCTCAAAGGTTGTTGTTGCTTTTCAATTCAATGATTTTTTTTTTTTTTCCTCGGGATAGCTTTTGCCATTTGGATACACTTAGTCATAGCATCGTCCTTAGTATTTTTAGGTGACTGTTAGTTAAGTGATTTTTTTTTTTTTCTTTTTTTTTTTTCCCCTCTGAGAATGGCTTAGTCTCAAGTCCACCAATCCAAGTCAAAGAGGAGACCTTTGGGAAATCAAAATTGCATAATGGCTTCTGATCTAGGCTTCTGTTTGTCCTAGACCGATAAGAATGTTTTTTTATGGATATTTTGGAGCTAAGATAAAAATGGCATTATACTTTTTCTTGTTAAGTGTGGTGAAGTAGTGAAATAAGCTTTGTTGTGTCACTGGGTGCTGAGGAATGGAGTTGGGCAGAAACAGAAGGTGGAGTAGCAGGGAAGGGACAAGCAGTGAGCATGTAATGGTATTTTCACAAAATACTCTTCTAGCCGTAGCAATTTGCAGCATTTTGCATTGTGTGGGGCATCCACAGCCACAGGTGGTGTTGATATCTCTTATACTAACCTTCTCTCCCCGCTATCCTAGCAATGAGGAGCTTATAATGAAATTTTTGTTGAGACAAAGTTGTGAGACAGCAAAATGAGGAAGATCTAAATGCTCCAAGTTGAATGACTTTAAGTACATGACTTTTAGATGTGGGATAAAAAATATTATATATAATATACATTATTATGAATACAAGTATTATATAGAGCAGTTTTTTGTACTTCGCGAGAATTAAAAAACGAAACTGTAAATTAAGAGTATATTTCTCTCCTTAGTGGTTTCCAGATATTGCACTATGCTATAGATACCTGAAGGTCAGATTGCAATTTTAAAGAGAAATGATCTATAAAAATAGAAAACTTTTAAATGCAATGGTATAAGAGGGTGGCCAAGATGTTTTTTTTGAGAAACTGTATGGTTCTGTTGCCGCTTCCAGGAGAGAATTCTTCTCTGGTTAAGAGCAGGTCAGCCAGGGTGCCTAGCAGAAATGTGAGATCATCTTGCAAATGAAGATGAGAAGAGCTAGACTTGTGCAGAGAACCAGAACTGCGTGTGTGCCTGGCACAGATAGAGATACACACTTAGAAATATCTGTGTCTATGTCTTGGAGACCGAGGGATGGAAACTACCTGTTTAACATAGGTGCCACTATTGACAGTAGAATAAATGAATTTAAACTAATTATGAGTAAGTTTGCATTCTGGGCTCAAGGTTTATATTTACTGGAGGAGTGTGGCTTTAGAGTAACCTTTTACTAGGATTAATGGGAAGAGGAAATCTAAATAGTTTAGATCTTGTTCACTTTAGGATAAAGGATTATATGATGCATTGCCTTTGATAGTGAGGTTAATAGATTTCATAGTTTAAAAGGTCCCTGTACTCAATGTTCAGCGGATTTGTTTTTTAGAGGTATCAGGTGTGTGAGTGTATGTGTTTGTGTGTTTTTGTTGTTGTTTCTGGGTTTTTTTTGTTTGTTTGTTTTAATCTTGTCATTTCCCCCTGTGAGCAGGGACTGGAGGGAAGTAATTCTGCACTACTTTGAGGCTTCTGCTTTGGAGAGATGTTCTAACTTGAGAAATTTCAGACAATTCAGTTTGCAAGAATGAAAATGCTGCTTTTGCCATTGTGAGTCTCCAGTCATCAGGTCATTGTCACAAAGTGCATTGTCTTTGTAGACTTTTCTGCATTTCTTCTTTACGCATTTCACTGTCAGTTTATTTCTGGCTCAAAAAATCCATTTTATTTCTTTCTCAATTGATAATTTACAGAAGTTGGTGAGCTGTTCACAGTTCTTGTGCACCCGCATAGGAAGAGCATTGCTGGCCAGACTGATAATGATCCACAGATCTGCTCAACCCTGTCCCTGATGACCTCAGTGTTTGGTCTCTGATATGGTAACAGGTCCTTTACAGTGAGGACTTTTTTGACTTTTTTAAAAGAAAGATTATTAGTAGGGAATAGTGATGATAGATCAAGTTTTATTCTTTTTCTCCAAGGACTAAGGACCTCTTTGTAAGCAGCTTTAAATAGAGAGTGGGATGACTTATTTTTGAGCAGGTTATTTGTTTTGCTGTGAGTTCAGTGATGCCTGAGTTAGCTTTCTGTAGACCTGTGAAGGTCTAGCAGGATTACTAACTCAGCAGATCGGTTTGGTTTTACTATATTGTTTTACTTTGGCAGAGAAATATTTACAGTGCTTTACATCCTGCTCTCGGCTTGAGCAAGATTTGTGCTGTTGCAGAGGGAAATGTCAGTCAATAGCAGAGCACAGTGGAGGCAACACATTTGAAGAATATTACATTTGTGTAAATAGCTCTTCACCAAGTTGGAACAGAACCATAACTCAGTAATGGGTTGTGTTGATCAGGGAATGGGCACATTGAGTTTCACAGCACGGCATCTTAGTTTTTAGTAAGGAGAACTGCTGCAAAAAAAGAAACAACAGCCCAAATGGCAAACAAAATTTTGTAAGCAGTAGTTTGTTCAACTGGTGACTGTGAAGATCTTACTGCTTCACCTCAGCCAACCAGCAGAATTGGTTTGATTCTTGGCACTGCAATTTGTCACAGCAAAAGAGCTGTGGCAGTTTAGCAAGACAGGAAGTAATGGGAAGCCAAAGTGACAGCTTGCCCAGAGGTGCTGGGGAGATGGGACTTCTCAGCTTACCCTGAGATGTTATGAATCTGCAAGTGCCTGGGTTGGGAGACTGGCAAAGCTGTTTAAAAATGAAGTGTCAGGTGATTATTGCTTCTTCTGTGGATGGTCTGTTTGTCCTTTATCCATTGCTGTAAAAGACAGGTCTGTTTCCCATCGTACTGGCAGCTGCTGCCACCGCCTCTGCTAAGAAGATAGGAAAAGGTAGCTGAGGGAAGAGCTTGGCCTCATGCTAATAGGGAGTGTTGGAGAGATTTTTTTTCTTTCTTTCCCTGAGGCATGCCTGCTGTTGGAGAGATGGAAGTTGCCACCTCCAGTTCATGTGTCTGGCCTGGCACTGAGCTGCGTGATGCTGGGGTGGATGTTGTACGAGCGGCAGTACCAGAGTGAGCCAAGTTTGTAAATCTCTGCGTTAGTTTTCAGTAGGACTTCCAGATCCTAGTATGGACCCACTTGTTACAGGCTGTTCAAAGGAAACTAGATGCCAGCCTCCAGCTGTCAGACCTGGTGCCTATGAACTGCAGCCTGGTGCCTGCTTTGGGAGGGAAAAGCAGAAATCTTCTACATTGGAAGAGGTAAAAATAGGAGGCCTGGCACCTTGAAATGATGTACTGAGTAATCCAAAACTGAACTTAGACTTCTATATTCTTATCAAGGAATATATACTTTTTTTAGTCTCTTAAAAGCCATCTGCCATTGTAAGTTTTTTGATTTAAAAATAAGTAGGCAATAGAGCTTGTGGAATCGTTCATCTTCTGGAATAAAGATCCAGCTTCAGTGGTTTGGCCTTTAGAAACATCACTGACTAACGAATGCAGGAATTGAGCAGCAACAGGACAGTACCTCTCTGCAGGTCAGTGGTTTGCTTCACAGCTGTTTCATTTCAGTTATTTCCCAGTGTAATGATTGAAGATGGATTGTGTGGGATCTGCTCTGGTCAGTGGGTTGTCAGGAGCTTTGTGGTATCACTATATTTAACAAAACTAGCAATTTCATACTACAGATTTTTGTGACAGAACCGCTGCAGCATGGACTATTTTTGGAGAATTCCAGTACTGCTTCTGAAAGTTTTTTTAATATATATATATATATATATATATATACACACACACACAAAGTATTTGTATGTAGTGCACAATGTTCAGTGATAGAGCAATTCAGTGATATATCAGTTCAGAAATGCTGTGTACTTAATGTTTGAGGTTAAATTGAAATTGTAGTTATCTTTATAAGTACACAAAATGGTATTTGGTATGAGACAAAACCAAACAAACCATTTTTAATGTGTCAAAATTAAAGTGCCTGGATGTTTTCCAGGGTTTCCAGGCTGATGAGAAAGCTTTTGAAGTTAGTTCTTACATTTGAAGAAATCAGACTGAAGGTGTTCTGTACATACTTATACGAGGGTGTGAGGGTTCTAAGTATCGTGGTTTGAGAGGATATTTAGATTTAGCAAGGAAAGTTTTAAGCTTATTTTATGAAATCATTGAAATCTCTGCTTCAGGTTAATTCCTTGTCTTTCAAAAACAGTTCTTTACTGTGGTTAGTGTTGAACAGCTGCTTATTGCCTGCAGTGCATTGGATCTTGCAGGTTTCTGGAGCAGTGTTACAGATCAGGGTAGTTTCATAAGCTCTTTAAGTTGCTATAGGATGGAGGGGCTGCTGAAGGAAGCAATCACACTTTTTTTCACATACTGCATGTATTGGTGGTGTATTTGTGCAAATAGTCTACTGGATTGGGAAGCTAATATGACTTTAACTTGAGTTTTGAGTAGGACTGTGTGTCCATGGCAAATAGTTAATCTGACTTGTTGCTGTCCCTGTCCTGTTTCGCTGTGTCTTCCCCACCCTCATCTGTGTGTCCCCACGCCCTCCCTTTTGCTGCTTATGCTGATCGTTGGTAGACTGGTTGTGCTGTTTCTGTTTGATAAGTCAGCAGCAGATATTCTGCTGCTATGTTAGTTTTCTGCTGAGTTGTAAGACTTTGTGCTGAGCCTTTTAGCATGTGAAATGCCGGAGCTGGCTTAAGGGAGCTGCAGGAGGTGAAACGTGCAGTCTGGGAAGAGATGGGATGCTTGCAAGCAGCCATTATATTTATACAGGCTGCCAAGAACTGCAGCTTAAGTTGCTTTGACTTGGATTTATTTCCTTATCTGGGAATAGAGCAACTGTCCTTATAGTCTAGACCAATGTTCTTTGTATTCCAGCAGTGCTAAAGATACCAGCAGTGCTAATTGATGATTTATTTAGTTTTTCTTGCTTTGGACATCATCAACAGGTAGATTGGTGTCTATAAGTATCTCCAGAAAGTATGAAGGAAAAAGCAGTTGGATATGACAACCTTCTTGAGCGTTGACTCTTGGTAATGCTGCTAGTTATTTGATTGCCTTGCATCAGCTCCCCAGCCATCAGAACTGAGCTCACAGCCAGGGGTATAAGGCTAAAGAAGTTTGTGTTGTCTGCTGGACATATCATGTATATTTATTCTTTGAATTTGGGATTTCACAAGAATTCTGTAGGGTTTCTCTTTCCTACAGCCTTTTTATACTGCTAATCTTTTATGTGCTCCTTCAGGTACAGTGTCAGTGTCCATGTGTATGTCATGGTCTGTCTTGTTGGAATTACTGAGCAAGTTGGTGGCCTGTCAGCATCCTCCTTCCACCATGACCAGGAGGCTTGTTATGTCAGGGCTGTGAGGTGATGCCGAGCACTTCTGCTTTTGAAACTTATAAGCTTATATGAAACTTATAACTTTAGACCACTGCTATAAGTTCTAAAAGTCTCAATAACAAGCCGGTCATCTGCCTCTCCTGTGATTAATGCTCATGCATTACAGGTTCTTCTCGTTCCTATTATGCCAAACCCATCTCTGTATGACCAGTATTTCTGGAAGAGTGTTAAGAACAGGGCAGGCATGTAAAAATGCTCCCATATCCTCTGGTGACTTGCAGCTCAGGGATTTCTTATACTAGCACTCATGTTTTCTTGAGTACCTGATTACATGACTAGTAGCACCATGAAGTAACAGGAGGGTGTTTGCTCAGAAAATCTTTCCCTGTTAACCTGGTTTGGATGTCTGACAGCAAGTGAGGTGTAACTGCTGTCTGCTGGGCCTTAAATGGGAGGGTTCCATTGGATGCATTGGTGTTATGTATGACTGTGTCTTTCTCCTGCTCTAATTGCATTTTATTCCTCTTCCAAAGGGACCAAGGGCTGGTTGTCTGCTCTATCATTAACACCTGTCTATGCTGCTGGCTGCTGCCTGCATTTTCTCTCAAGGGTTTGGCTCTTTAGCATGGCCATGTTAAACAGGAGCAATTCTACTGCTGTTGCTTGGTTTGTTGTGTAGTCTGATCTGACAAAGCATGTCTGAAAACTTCTTTGCCTTTTCCAGCAATGTCTGCTGGTCTAATGAAATTATTTTGCTTTAAAAATGTTTTTTCTGTTTTGTTAAGTCATTTCTGACTTGAGGGGTGGAGATCATGTAAGTCCTTTATCTCAAGACATCATCACCTCTGTTTCTTTCACCCCTGTTGTTTCATAGAAATCTGCCTTGCTGGTACTTAAAATACCTGTTCTTCCTGTTTTGAATCATCAAAGTACAGTTTTTTAGTATGTTTTTTTATGTGAGGACATTATACATTCTGTTTGACTCTTAATTTTAGCACTGTATCTATTCTGCCTTGGAACCTTTATCTCATTGGTTTAAATTATATGGCTAAGTGCAGATTGCATTGTTTTAATAATAATTCTTATCATCTGGTCTTGCAATATTTTTGTGAAATAAAGCAAAAGTTTGTTTCATAAATTTTTGAGTTAATTTAAAAAAGGCATTCAAGGCTGTTCTAATTTAGCCTGAAACTGTATATTTTTTACAGTTCTTGTCTCTTGTGAGCCGATGTTAGGCAGTTGCCTTTTAGTATTGAATAGAATCTATACATGTGGCTCTTAATTCAAAATGAACAAAGAACAATGATTTTTAAAGGGCTGGTTAAAAATGTTTGGCAGAGCTACAGCTTGTTCAGTCAGCTCACACCTTGTCATCTAACTGTTATGTCATATTAGTGTTGTGTTAAAGCCTGCATAGTTCCAGATTTTTCCTGGAGATCTCTAAATATTTCACATTTGTTTGAATTAAGTTCCACATAAGCGGAGAATTTATGTTGAAATTTCTTATCAGCTTGGTGAATTATAGTTATTAGTCTAAGGTGGAGTTTTGTTCTTGTTTTTCATCTTTTTATGCTTTGTCCCTAGCTGCTCATATGCCTTAGCATGCAGCATGTATTTGGCAACTAAAAAATAACCTTTTAAAGGTCCAACTGGGTGCGGTGTCTTGCTTCTAGTGTCTTGCATGTTTAAAATATGTGAATTTTATTAGCTAAAGGCTTTTCCCTAAAAAGACTGCATACATTTGTGTCTGTTTCTACTCATTCATCCAATATTTTGAAAGAACAGGAAAAACATGACTCACAGTTAGGTGAAATACTTTAAAACAAGTTATCAATGATCTGCAACATGAGACACCTTTTTATATCTCTAATATAATTTGATGTGACCTCTTAGTAACTCTAACTTCTGGTTTCCCCTCATGACTTGCTGCTTCAGCTCACGCTTCAGCAGATTAAACAAATAACTTATTAAAACCCTCATCCCACTTGCTGGCGGTCGCTGTCAGTTTTGCCCAAACTGACAAGTAGTAAGAAGGAAAAATGCGGTATCTCAACTGGCAAGGGGAACAGACTGTCTTTAAGGTAACTCGCGTAGACTCGAAAGGTAGGAGTTGTGTTTTGAGCTTCTGTCTGAAATCTATGCAAAACATAATATTCTCTGGCTCTTGATTTGTAGTTAATATGCAGCAAACATACGGCAGTACTTGAGAGCGCGCTGCAAATGGTCTGTAGAACTACCTGCTCTCCTGTAAGAACAGGAATGGGGATGTGGAGCTAAACTGTCAAGTGTCTGATGCCTGCAGAGTAATTTACTCTTTATCAGCCTTCAAAACAGACTTTACACCTGAGTTATACTGCCTGTGACAGAAGAGGAACTCATACTAGCACCTTAAAATGAATGTTTGCTGGGTTCTTTCTAAAGACCTCTGAGGAATGACAGAACCCACTTGCTGGTGCTCTTCCCATCCCATCTCTTCAGTGTTGACTTTTTTACCTTTTATTATTTTTTCTTTGAGGGAAGGTATTCTGTGGGCCTTGTACAGTTTTCTAAAACATCTTGGATGTGGGGTGCTCAGAAAATCATATTGGGTTATATTTTGCCTTATTGACTTTTTTTTTGGCAAGGATTCTACTGAATCTTTGCGAAGGAGACATTGCAAAAAAATTTGGCTGTGCTTTGTTCTTTCCCTGGGAATATTTTATCTCAGTTCCAGTTTGTAAGTGGAATGGTCATAAATTCTACAGGAAGTCTTTTGTGGTAGTAAAATTACTTGACGACTTTGACTTGTAAAGCTTCCATTTATCTTTTTTTAAGATGATTGTGTTGCATTATTTACAAAGTCTCTCTCTGACAGTATCTAATTCAGAACTATTTGCTTCTCCTCCAGAGGAGACTGCATATCGCTTGGGGCATGAGTAGTGCCAGGGCTTTTAAGTGCTTACTAATTTGAACACTTGTTAATTGGTTAACACATTCGTTAATCTGACCACACTTGAACATTGGGTACGTGATTTTTGAGGTGCCAAGTCAATTTTAGACAGGAGAGAAACTGAGCAGCATGTGATTATAAGTGGCTCGAATTGTCTGAATATTGGCTCTGGAGTCTGTTTTGGCTGGGGCCTATCTGGTTTGAAATCCTTAAAATGTAGCCAAAGCTGTTTGATATAAACTGTATTGAAGCAAACAAAGGCAGCATTTTCTTGGTTTGTCTGTCTGATGTTTAGGAAAGGGTGTGTGCAGGCCCTTCACATTTCCCAGGGCGTGAGGAAGCTAACTGTAGCCAGAGAGAAAATACTAGTTTTGATTTAATAGTGATTTTCTTTGTGAATTATTTTGTACAATATATAATACATATGTACAATATATAATACATATAATATATATACAATGTATAATACAAAGTTAGAGGTGATTTTAAAAAAAGAAGCCCATTGCATGTCTAAGGAGAAAGATGTCAGGCAGCAAGATTATATTTTTTTAGGATTATTTAAATATACCCTAACAAAAATCATCACCAGATGTGTGCAGGCTTGGAAATAATATTTTTAATAATTTGTAATGACACTGAATTGATCTATTAACTTCATACTTACGAGGTCTGATATTTCTGCTCTGGTTCATAATTGAGCAATTGGGGAAAAACAATTTGCTTAAGTAGGTCATGGCATAAATGTGAACAGCTTTATAATGTAAACATACATATTATATAATTTTTATTACATGCTACAAATTGTGGTATCTTAACCTTGAATACACTGATGCTTCCTCTTGGTCGCCTTGAACATTAGCGCTAAGGTTTATGTGACAGCCCTCTCCTTCCAGGTAGTGCATTTAGTGAGTGTGTTGTACAGTCTTCCAAGATTAAGCAGTGTTTTGATAAGAGGAGCTGAGTTTCCGTGTTTCCCTGCTAAACTTCAGTATTTGCTGTCTTGTAACTGTTTAACTGTGTCTTTGGGAACTTGTTGAATGCAGCAGAGGTCCCAGTCGGAAGGAGGGTTTTGCAGTGCTGGTTACTGTTGTGCCTCTCTTCCAAAGTTAAGGGTAAGTGGAGGTAGCGTCATGCGTGGAAAAGATAGAGGGAGGCACAGAAATGGAAAAGGAGGCAGAAATGAGGAAGAAGGGATATAAAGATGCTCTGCTCTATAAAAATGCAGAAAAGAGCATCCTGGGCAGAAAAACAAGGTTTGAAGCGTTGTGAGCTCTGAGTTTGGAGGTAGGAGCAAGCACTCTTAATTTCCTAGTTCCCAGATGTGTTTTACATGTATTTGGCTTTGGGGAGATGTGGGTGTCCTGCTGGCGCTGCAGAGCGTGGTGCTGCTTCGCCTTCCCCATCGGCACTGGCCGGAACCTCGTGTAGTTTCTGTTTGAGGGGAGCAGCTGGTGTTGCCTGTGCCAGGCTGGTCAGCAGCAGTGGGCAGAGAGAAGGTCCCCACTGGTCACAGGGGAAGGTGGTGGTGCGGGGGCTATGTGCTAGTGAGGGCAGGAAAGGCAGTTCCCTGGTGAGAGCCTTGGCTACCACCACTGCGGTGCTTGTAAGAGGTGCTCATGCCCTGTCCCTTCCCACAAAATGCTTTTTATTTATATTTCATTACTTAAAGTCTGTGGACTTGTTCTACTCAGCATCCAGAGGGAGATGAAATAGCTTTTTTTCTCCTCCAGTCCCTTATTCCCAAAGCCTGTAGGAGACACTAGGAATTCTCTATTTTTCCTTTTTATTTCCTCCCACCCTCGCTTTCCCTCATCTCTACTCCTAAACCTCGTCCTCCCCTCCCTTCTTTGTGTGGGTGACTGCTTCGTGCCACCGTCCCTCATCACTGCAAAGAGAATTGGAAATTGGACGTGACTAATGGTGTCCCTGGTGCTGACAAGGAATAGTAAACACGAGGCTGCACTGACGCCACCGCCCTGTTCTGCTGAGGTGCTGGGATAACTTGCTGTGCTTCCTACCTGATCCGTAGGTCCTCCTTGGAAAGCCCTCTTGCCAGCTGGATGGATTGGACATGTTTTTAAGTTTTAAGATAGAAGATAAGATAGAAAACCCTGCTATTTGAGGAGCTCAGGTCTCGAGCTTGTCTGCTTTCTAAGGACAAATGAGCCTTTCAAGCCATGGCTGAACCCTTTCTTATTGAAATGCTTGGAAATCTGTGCTTGATCACTCACTTGATCTTCACACCTTAAATATACAAGTTTTAAAGGAAAGGCTCAGTGGTTAATGGACAGTTGTGGGGTTTGAAGGTCCGAAGAAGCTCAATTCTAGATGACTTATTTTAACTTAATGATTTAGCAGCTGTTGGGATGTGTAAACTTGGTAGCAGCCAAGTGAGATACAATATTGCTGACAACCTCAGAGTTTGCTGTGGACAAGTGGCCTCATAAGCTGCATATCCAGAGGCAGTGGCAGAGCAAGAGCTCAAGCGCTGCCTTTGCAGACCAGAAGCTGCAGCTGGAAAATTGTCTGAGCACTGAAATTTGAAGTGATTCTGTGTGATTAATCTGTTTATCAGCTTTGCTTTTGCAACATCCAAAGTGTACTTCCAAAAGTACCCTTGTGCCGCTGCACTCCTGTGAAGGATGTGGTGATTTTGAAGGTTCCTTCTTGACAGCCCAGTTCTGTTGCACTACGTGCCCTTGATTCAGTCCCACACTTGCAGCCTGGCAACGTTAACCTATTGTGAATATAGAGATGGAGAAAATGAGTTTTTTTGTCAGTGTTGATCCCAGGCCTGCCTGGGATGTCACTTAAACTGTCAGTTTTGTTTCTCTGTGGAGCTGCAAGTCTTCAGACCTTTTGAGCGGTACTAAATGAGCCTATGTAACTAGGGATGCGATTTCTAGGTAGTACTGGCTTTTGTTATTTGTAAGTATTTATTTAAAAAAGTGACCAGTAAACAAATGTGTGTTGTAGAAACTCCATTGGTTTCATGAAGCTCATGGATAATCTGATGGGCCTTGGAAGGAGGAAGTGTAAGAAAAAGATCCCATGTGTTTGACCAAGGGGCAAATGTAGATGTATCCCAGAGTTTATTTTTGCCAATTTACTGATTGTTAACTGGTAAATGCATTTATTGATTGAAGGATTGTAGGCTCACCACAGAAAGCGACCTACTGTTAAGCATGTCTCTCATTTTAAGCTCTGATTATGCTGTTTAAACTAGATTTTCTTAAAATAGTAGCTGCTTTCTGGCCCTCCTTCAGATTAGCTGCTTAGATGAGCAGAACATGCTAACAAATTCACACCTAACAGTTCAAGTTTTGATTGCAAAGCTGATCTTTCTGGGACATGCAATGATTTCAAGAAAAACACCAAATCTACAAAGTCTGTTACGTAAGTAAAGAAAAAGAAATCTGTAAATGCGTCTTTCTGAAATACAGTAATTTCATAGGATTTGATCTGCTGATATAGTCTGGAAAATGAACAAGTTATTGCAAAATTAGCTTCATCCTCTAGGGGGAATTCCCTGGTTTTTATACGTGCTTCATATATTTCACTCAGTGAAATTCTTATCCTGGAAGGTTATTTTTTGTGAGCACATGGACAGAGCACCAATTTTTGGATAGTTTACTCGGCAAATAATTTATTATCCTATTGTGCGAGGGCAGTGGAGCAAGTGGTGCTTTTCAGCTTGGGTCAAGATATGTGTTAAGTGGTGCTGTGCTGGGAAAACTGTCTTTTTGTTTGCATCTAGACTGAAGGAGAAACTAAAATAAATCTTAAGGCAAGCCAATTTTAGGGGGAAAAAATAACACTTCCCCTTGCCCCTGCAAGGCTTGATCCTGGCCTTTGGAAAGGTATTACCCATAGGTTTCTGTAAGGTTTCACTTGAAGTCTGCTGGCTTGAATTTCTAGCTCAAGAAACTGACTTCTGTTCATGATTCAGAAAGTAAACTGTAGTAAACTCTGGCAAACATTTCAAACTTTGCTGAAACTACTCATGTAGCTGTATCTGCTTTTAAGCAGCAAGTAAATCACTGCTTTCTGGTCACAACTGTGGTTGAAACTGGGGTCAGGGTGTGCATCTCCCTTCTCTCTGCGTTTCTGTATTACTGCTTTGTAGGGGTAAACACACAGAAGTGTCTGATAGGTGCTTGTTCGTGGGTGTTTTGTTGCCGGGCCTGGAGGTCTGTGATGATGCGTGTCTCCCGCAGCCCAGCAGGAAGGTTTGCAGAAGAATCGTCCTTTGTTCCACATACAGAAGCGGAGCAGGAGCTTGCAGTAAACACCAGAGCCGCTGGTCCCGCTGCCTGTCACACGGCTCCAGCAACCGCATTTACGGGCTTCCTCACAGCGATCTGTCATGGGGCTGTTTAGGGATGCACTGTTGCAGGCAGCTATCCATTTTCCTAGGCAGCCTTTCCCAGCACTTGCTGCTTCCTGCTGGGATTTTTTTTTTAAATTGTCTTATCTTGTTTTTTTCATTCTATAATTTAATCCTTGAATTATTCAGTATGGATTATTTCCATCATCACCTTCTTGCAAAAACCTTGTTGCCTTTATCCTCCCCCTGCATCATCCTGTCCTTTGGTTTTCGTAGGTGTCAACTCTCAATTCTCTGATTTCTCCTGCTCTCATGTAGATGTTTGTATTATTCATCATCCTAAAGGGTTGTATCCCCAGCCAAGGCCTTTGCCCATGTCTTACGTGCTGGTTTTGTTTGGCAGTTCAGTGTTTGCCTGTTCATTTTCCAGTAGCATGAGGCTGGCAGCTCACCTCCCATACCGATTGGCTTCTTGAACCCCAGAAATTTTTGTGTGATCATGTTCTCTCCATGTGTAGGTAGATTCTTTCCATTTAAATGTAAAACTTCGCTTGTTAAATTGTGTTTTGTGGTGTTGCATTCCTCCTCTCCATGGGCAAGTCTCCAATTTGATAATATCCCCTTTAACTTTGTTGCATTTTCCATGGTGGCGCAAGTGTATTAAGCGTGTTGTCTTTTACGCCATTCAGATGATTAATGAAAGCATTGAGTAACACTGGGCAGAGGAGTACGACCAGGCTCTGCAGTGCTGGGTGAAGAGCTCTCTTTTGAACCCAAGTTGTAGGTAATTCAGCTAGGCTACATTTTGCTGTCTTCCAATGAGACAATTGGAAACGAACAAACATCAACTTACTGATGTCAAGCTATGGATAGGTATTTCTTTTCCTGTTTGACAAGCCCCGTTACCTGTCACGAAGGAGAGATGGGTGTGATGTGAAAGGTCCTTATGTTTACTGTCTGTCTTCTTCTTGCCTTGTGTGAGCTTTTGGTACTTTTTTTTGCACTGAAACATATGTTTCCATGTTCTGGCATCTCATCCCTCATTATACATTCTCAAAGGCAGATATTTTAGTTCTGGATTGCTTCAGCCAGTCTTTTAGTACAGCTAAGTCTAATTTT
>JAVCKT010010570.1:0-14439 GCA_032273925.1 Rhynchotus rufescens | reverse complement strand
CTGTTTAATAAAACAACAGCAGCAATTCAACAGTAGTTTCAGCTAACTTACTTCATTGCACACCTGTGTGTACACATTTGGTTGCCCCAGCCAATGTCTCAGCTGGAGTAACTCAGCAACAACCAGCCACTGAGTGGTGCAGTCCCTGGGTGGCCTTGCACTGCAGTGAGGAGGTGAAGGAGAAGGAATCGTGCTGTCCCCTCCTGTTCTATAGAGCACGGACTTCCATCTGAGGCTTGAATTCTTGTCTTTGCTTGATGACCTTGACAAATCACCGTGCCTCATTTTCCTTTTCTTTGTGATCAAAGCTGGACTTGAATAATATCAGTGCACAATATTGTACTTCAATTATTAGTTGTTGTACAGGAGCAAAAGAGGCAAAAGCCCTTGCCAGAGAGGGCTTTATGGGGCCATTTACAGTAGCGGTTGCTGCATTCCTTATTTCTCCAAAGAGCGCTGGCTTTCCCAGAGGGAAGAACCTGGGAGGGAAGGCTTAGTTGTCTGCTTTACCAGCATTTCCCTGGCAAAACCCTTCAGAGCTCAGATTTATGGCACCTGAAGGGTGACTGTGCTAACAGAAGACACTATACATAAATCAAGATGGTTTCCTGGAGTGGGAATGGTTTCCTGGACACTTTTACACTAGAATCAGTCCTGTTACTACATTGGGCATCCAGCAGGTATTAATTACCTCTTTTAGCCAAGGCTGCTGCTCCCAGGTCTAAGAGGCAGGGGAGATGTGCAGTTTTGTGGCAGCTGGGAAGCTGCATGTGCACCAAAGCAGAAGAGGAAAGCTGCTGCTTTTCTAGCTATTGTGTTATGAAGCTCCAAATAAATCGGGCAAATCTAATGGTATGATTGAAGTCCTGTCCAATTCACTTGACCCTGGCCTAGTCAAAAGGAGGGTGTGAATCTCCTTTCTTTGGACTTCACTTCATTTGAGAGGGTGCCCCCAAAAGTCTCTAAAGGTGGGAAACAGTATGGTGGATAAGGAGTTGGCTAAAGGGATGCGGCAACAGCTGATGTTAAAGTGGGAAATACTATGTAAGGAAGCAGTTGTTAGTGGAGATTTGTCTTACCAATTAAATGATTAACGTTTTCATTAATGATTTGAAACAAAAATCGGGGAAAAAAAGAAAAGAAGAGAAGAGAAGAGAAGAGAAGAGAAGAGAAGAGAAGAGAAGAGAAGAGAAGAGAAGAGAAGAGAAGAGAAGAGAAAACAAGAAATCTGAACTTCAGAACTAGGTATGGGTGGATCCTGAAACTTCATGCCCATGCCAGCAAGAGCAAAGGAAGGGCGATGCTGGAGTGCCATCGCCTGTCCATTTACAACATTGCAAGTATCAACGCAGGAGGTGGCTTATGCAAGCAGTAAAAAAAACCCAAACGAGTGTGTGCTAAGTTTTGTACCCAACCTGTGTAACAAGTTCTGACTCTTCCCTGGCATCGCAGTTGGGAGTACAGATCTCCCCGGCAGACAGGCTAATACATGCTTAAAGAGCAGAGGAATTATACACGGGCAGGCTCCTGCTGCTGACTGGAATATTCCAAACAATAATCCAAACAGAGAAAGGACAACTAATGACAAAATATCTGCAGTCTTCACAGGCAGAAGTCTTGGGAAAAGGAGCTAAATAAAGCAAACTCACTTTGTGATTCTAGCATCAACTTTAAAAACACAAAGTTTCTGAGTTCACTGGTCTGCAGCAGATTATCATGTTATTTGACTGCATTACCTTTGGTTGTGATCATGGGGATAACACAAATGGCTGCTTTCTGTGCCTCGAATGAATATTTTTCCACTGCTCGTACCTGCTAAGCTCTTACATGAGGCTGCATGACATGTGAAAGAACAACTACAAACATTTTCACTTAAAGTACATGTTTCAGCCTGTTAGTACTCAAAGATATTGATTTTCTGTCTTGTTTTCTCTGTTAATTGTTCAGAATGGAGAAACGCTGCCGAAGACACAGTTCTGGTACATAACACTTCTAATCATACACCTTGGAAGAAGCTGGAAGGTTCATTTTTAAGCTAAACACAACTGTGCCACAAGTGAAAAACAGACCTTTCTATTTTGCATTTGCAAGCATTTTGCAATGCAGGTTGGCGCAAGGGCCTGTCAGTATGTGCAGCGCTGCTGTCAGCCAGCTTATTAACTGCTCAGTTGTCTATGCAATGATTGCTCAATATTGTCATAGCCTGTATTACAATAAAGCCTAGATGGGTCTCCCATCAGATAATCCAATTCCGACACTTCTGGCTTATATTTATAATAATCTTTTTGTCTAAAACGTGCCCTGTCATTCCTTAGGGTTAAATGCCACATCAGCCATTCCATGGAGAGGAACACAGAACAGAATTGTCTCTCAGTAGCATTTTTGCAGGAGCTTTTCTGAATGTTAAAACCCATAAATAAGTGACCTTCACTCAGTACTGCAGCAGAGTCCATGTGAAGGGTATCCATCCTGGCAGAGCTTTATGGGACATGCCAGGTGAACAGTACTGATCACACAAGGCCCAGGGTATTCAGGGCACCACACACAGCACAGACGGCCCTGCCAAAAGGAAGCACTGGGAGAACATGTATCTTCCCCATGCAAAAATTATAGGACCACTGCAGTGTTAAGGAGCTCACAGCAGCTTGCAAGCCCAGGCCAGGAAAGGGCTAAGTATGGTGGGGATCCCCACTGAGAGGCCACCTGTAAGGAAATGATCAGAAGCACCTGGAACCTCTGACCAAATGGTATCCTGGAGCACCTGGGCCTCATGGGAGCTGGAAAAGGCACATTGCCGTTGAGCAGGATTGTAGGAGGGAAGCCACAGCATTTGTAAGCATTTGCTCTGAACTCATGGTCAAGGATCTATTTGAGTGTGCTTAGTGCTTCTTGTTTCCCCCAAGCACAGGCTGAGCCTTCGCTCCTACTTTCTCCCTGTCCCCACATACTAAGGTTACTTCCCTCACCTCCGCAGCCCTTCCTGCAAGCGGTGAACAACAACACTTCACCACCTAAACACTTAGGCAGACTTTGGGTGAAAAACAAATACCCCACGAGGTGGATGCTTCACCCTGAAGCACCTAAACCCACTGGGTGCCCCTCATTTAGACTTTGCCTATCCTTATTAGCCCTTGCCGTTTTTTTTTTTTTTTTTCTCTTTATGAGGGAGGTTGGAAACACAGCTCCTGTTTCATGGGAAAATGCTATATCTGAAAAAGAGCTGTTGGAGACTCTGGAGCAGCCCCTGAGTGCAAAGTTTCCCCATGTACAGGGCAGGAGGAAAAGGCCACAGCCAGGGGCAATGAGGGGCACCGTAGGCCTGTAGTTTGTCCCCCAAGGGGAACTTAGTCCCTGGAAATGGGCACTTTATGTGGCATCCACAGGGCCAAACCCTCCAAATAACGCAGGCAGTTCTGTAGCGATATATGATGAGAGGTCAGCATCCCTGCAGAGAGGTCGAGGGACAGTATCCCTGGTTGAATAGAGGACTAGAGGTCTCCAGGCTCCATTTTGTGTGGTTTTGCCTGAAGGGGAAGCAATGGTGCTGGTGTTTGTTACCTACCGATGGTCGAACTGCTGCCATGATCTGGTAGGCCGATGTGTCGCCGAGGGTCTTGAGTGTGGGATGGTGGCAGAGCCCATGGGGCCCAGCTGGGCACTCTTGGCTCCACCACAGCAGCACCATGCAGGGCCCACAATATGGTGGCCCATGGGCACTGGCCAGTGCACTAGACCTGAGTGTGGCTGGAGCGCAGAGAGCTTGGGCAGAATCACGTTAAATCCATGTCTGGATTCCAGTCCCACATGAGCATCTGCCAGCATCACGAGCAGTTCGTGGCTCCAGTCACACTCAGAGGCCTCTCTCCAAAGCAACAGAACTGCACAAAAGCGGTGCCGATGGGACCCAGTCAAGCTGCTGCTGGCAGCCCAGCAACAGGCAGGGATTCACTGAAACAAATCCACTGGGGACTTCCATTTCTTTTTCCATGCCTCTTGACCCTTACAGGGAATCACCTTCCAATTATTTCTGCTATGGTTATTTTAATTAACATTAATAGAGTCTTGCCATATCTAGCGAGAGCCCTGTCTTGGCCTGTTTTTCCCCTCCAAGAGTATTCCAGGGACAGTGGTTAGGAAAATGTGTAAAATAGGCCAAGCATGTAGCAGCCTTCCCTGGGGATTCTCTCACTTTCTAGTTGTCTATAGTCAGGAACTTCCCGAGCCACAGGCTCTTCATCGTAGGACTCAGCTCAGCATTAACAAAAACATGGTTATACTGAGTAACATTTCTCACATTAATTAGTCTATACTTTGAGTAAAGCAGACGCTTGTCCTCCATTTTCAGTTTTGTAAACTGTATTCCAAAGAATGTACTGATTGCAATATTTTTTTGCTCTTTCTTTGACCCTATATAGACTTTAAGGTGAATGGTTTTGTAAAATAATAATCACTGAGACAGAAGCAGTCTCTAGGAAGGTCTTAATCTATTTGCTCACTAGAGAACCTACATCATTTCATCAAGTATTATTTCATAGTTTCATAATGTCATACAACTGTGGGTCGGCGTACCTCATTCAAGCAGGATTACCAGGCAATAAGCAAGACATACAGTCCCCTTCACCAGTTCCCTGATAAATCTAGACCTGCCAAGTCTGCCCTTCAGTACAATCTACATAGTAGATACCATGCAGAGGAGTACGATAACTATCTATCTCATATATGAGTGCTGCTTAGTATTTGTTGCTTAATATTCCTGCTCAAAAAAAAAAAAAATATCTCCGAATGAATACAACTATGAGAAACAATCACATCAGTTACACTGCTTAATGGTATAACTGAATGAAAGGAAATTCTGGTAACAGATGGGCCAGTCTAAGTAAAGTGGTGTCATGCAGAGAGTACATTTTCACAGAATGACTTGTATTTTCTCGGTGTTTATGATCAATAGTGACATTACTCTCTGACTTAATGTTTCTTATTCTGTGTATGGAGGTATATTTTCAAGAGGGATAGCTATTGCTCTTTGTTAAAATGCTGTAGTGTGAAAATGTTATTTTTATAAGTTAAAAAAAAAAAGTGATGTTCTACAAGCTGGTTGAAAAAAGGACATTGGTTGAAAGGATATTTTAAACTTCTGGGAGATTTTCCAAAAATATCTATATAGATATATATCTGCACTTAAAGAACCTGGCAAACTATTAGGTCTTTTTTTCATTAACACTTAGTGTGAGTAAGAATACTTTTAAACTGTGGAGAAAAGTTCCCTGCTGTCTCTGACAACCTTAAGTTTATGTCCAGTAACAAGTGAATAAAGCATTCTTTCATTATTTTGAATTCATCAACTGTCACTTATTTACTAAGGCTGTCACTTATTTACTAAGGTGAGAAAGAGACCAAAGAGCCTAAGAATACAGTGAAAGTACTCTTTAACAGATTTTTTATTACCTTTTGTCTTAAGATGTATTGTATTATGTGTGTTAAGAGATAATCGAGTCTTAACTACCATGAATAAAAAGGCAAAAAAATTAATCACAAGGTTAAATAATATTGACAATCAGACATTTTGATTACAGAAAGGGTCCATTATTGCAATATCTGGACAGAGAATATGAATCTTTATGCAGCCTATATTCATGGCTCAGTCCAACAAAGTTGCTGAGGTCTGTGGCTCTGGTCCAGAAAGGCACATGTTTAACTCTAAGCATGTGAGTAATCCTATTCACTTCATTTATACTATTCATATGCTTCAAAATAAACAAATATTTACATGACTTGTTGGATGTGACTTATATGGAACCAAGAGAAAAGAAATAGAAAGTGATAATACAGTTCTATAAGCAAGAATAGAGATATATCCTTGCAAAATGATGCTGTATAAATGAAAACACCAGCAAATGTTCACCTCAGTTAGTGTCTGTGGACACTACCACTGAATCTTCCCTGACTGATGGTGACAGGAGATCTTAGGGATATCCTCATGTAACTTTGTCAATGTTTGCAGGATTCTGTTGCTTTTACTTTAACAGATATCACAATTGGAAAAAGTCTTCATGGGTGCTGTTTATGCTGCTCTTGCAGTCATATAATTGAGCAATCTCTTGCCTTGTAAGAGTGTGCTAAACTGGTACTTACGATGTGGAATATTTTTCTATTAATATAGGTACTTGTATCCATATACAATACAGCTGTAGCTGGCTTGTGTGTTTGTGTGCACATAGGTATTCTGAGCTATGAGAAGCCTCTGTTGATTGCACACTTGATCTACCAGCTGAAATGAATGACGTGAGGTGCTGCAAGCCACATTATTCCCATTCTTGCAGCAGGCTGAGCTTGCCAACTTTCACATTAGGGAGGCCACTTGACCCATCTCTACTTACACCGTGAACACAAAATACATTTCATGATTTTACTACAGAGTATATGATTGCTTCCATGGGTCAACCTGTCATCTGTTGCAAACTCTAAAAAGAACAACACCCTTTGGGCAGCAGCCAAAATGAGAACTATTGAAGAGTCAGATATTTGTTTCATGTTTACACGATGAAGAGTTACACAGTGACAGATCTTCTATATCTTAGCTCACGGTTCTTGCTTCGAGATGTGGAATGATAGGCTAGTGGCAAAAACCTATAGAAGACAGTAAGGTTAGAATAGCCCAGAACATAAGACACCATTAGAAATTTCCTTTAGTAATTGCTCTTTTGCCTCAAAACTGAAGATTATTTTTGTCTCCACTAATGTATTTAGTGGAAAAACAAAATTATAAAGAAGTTTTTACAATTCTTTCTACTTTCTACTTGCTACTGTGTAATAAGGTCCAACATAGAGGCTTGGTAGACAGAACTATTGGGATACCCTGACTTAAATATGTCTTGCATATGACTCTTTAAACTCCTTGCAATTTACTTCCTCTGCATGGATATGCCATGTTTCAATATTAGCCCTAAGCACTAAAGAAGAGTGGAAGACAATTTTATCCTGAAAATGGTTTTCCTATCTATTGCAATTGCAGTTAACATCACAAGAAGAGATTTATTTTGTGGTCTGTAAGATATTTTTTCTCCAAGAGCTCAGTGGTGTACAGTTAAACTCATGGTTTAATGAGACGGAATGTAGTAAGAAATGTCATATCATTCCCATGAATTAGCACATTACAAAACACTTCACAACAGATTAGACCAAGTAAAATTTACCTAATTTTCAATTAACTCTCATATTACTGTATAACTTATCATAGATGGCCTTTCTAAAGTCTGTTGAAATGTATATTTCAAAGATGAAATTAATATTGTCTGCATAGCTCTCAGTCTCCAAATTTTAGGTCACTAGAAGGCACTAAGAAGGCCTAGCTGGAGAGTCTAGTTGGGCACATAGGCTGGAATTCACAGAAATGAAATACAAAACCTCAGTTTGTTTCATTGCAGATAGAATTCAAGTTAGAAACTCTAACATTTCCATACTTGTATCAAAACTCCCATTTTGATCACAAACTGTGTTTATTTATCCATGGTCCAGTCTAACTGTCTAATCTAATGTCTACTGTTCTGTTACTCATACAAGCTTAATTGGCTTAACCATGCTAAGTTCTTGATTCAGGAACACATTGTACAGTAAGTACCACAGGACAATCATATGGTGCATGGAAAAGAATTTTATTCACTTTAAGGACCTGATAATGTGAGATTTTCCTTATAAAATATTTCCTGTGTTCATTTGAAATTGTTGGAGTGTCCATACATGAACCCATAATTGACATGCTAACTGTCAAGATGGGTAAGAAGAACGGATGTAACAGTGGTTTTTATTTCATATAAAGTTATTGCATTCCTTATACTTCAATTTCCTTTTCATTTCTTCTAGCAACTCTATTAAGCTATTGTTTCCCTTCAGATCTTTTAAATGCTCTTTGTAATGGTTATGTTCAAAGGGAGACCTTCGTTAGTCAGTATAATTCAGTTCTCCCCAACCACTGCCAACAACTCTGTGGACAGTGAAGGTTCACTTTTTGCCCTCTTCCTAGCTGGATAGATATTATCAACTTCTTACAGATGCACAGACTAAGACTCTATTTCTGACTGGCTGATTTGTTTTGCTTTAATCTACCACATCTTCACTTGTATAATCTGTATTTTAGATTCTGTAAATTCCATGATGTTAGGAACAGTGAGGATTAAGTAGTGGACAATATAAAAAGTTTAATTTAGAGACCTTTCCCTGACATTGCACAAGCCTTTGATGCTCACATGAACTTCAGCTTCACTCCAGTAATCCCAGCATAATTTATGTCTGTCCTATTCCTCACCCCAGTCACTTTCAAAAGGTAGTTTCCACCACAACTTGGGGAATTTGTGAGCTATGTAACCAGCCCTCAAAGGTGAGTCAGTTGAGAAGTATCTGATGGAAAATTCATTTTCAAGATATGGTACTTTAAATAGATAGATATGGGTTATCTGAATCGTAGGTTGTGCATATAAAAATACGGCATCAAAGAAGCTTCCTTAAGAAACCTTTTCTCCACCTCTGCTTGTATCTTTTATCTAACTGAGAAATAAATTAAACTGCAACATATATAACAACCAAGAAGGCTCTTAGTACAACACCGAGCATCTCAGAGTCCGGGTGGGTCGAAACTCCTGAGACCATGGCAAGTGGAAGTGCTTGGTAGCATCAATAAAAATTCCAGATCAAATATGCTGTTTGTCTCATCCTACAAAGTCTAAACAGAAGTTCATCAGCCTCTAAAGATCTCTGGACTAACAAGTTCCCTGGCCCAGATCCGTAGTTGGTGTAATGTAGATCAGCTTTCCTCAAGTTAATGGAGATTAAGCACATAGGAATAATAAGGGCCTTCTAGGTTACTTATTCCATTTCCCTGCCACTGCTGGTAACATTGCCTCCCAGTCACCAACAGGAGCTTATCATAATCCATTTTAGAAGTACTTACCTCATTTGGGAGTATATGTCAATACTTTTTAAAAGAAATCTGGATTTTTTTACATATATACATATAAAAATAGTTACTATGTCGATTCTTCTCTTCCAGGAGACCTCATACATGCAGATTCTGGTTTCTTAAAATGTTTTTCCAACTACTTTCCTTTTTTTTTTTTTTTTTTTTTTTTGGTTTAGGAAACCTTATCTCTCATTCTTTAATTAACCACACTGCCCATCTGCTTCGAGCTGTCATCAAGTAACAGCATTCTCGTGGCTGTGCTCTTCATTTAGTGTTCTGGGCTATCACACTACCTGGCCTCCATGAAAACCAACCTTCCAGGCCAAGGAATTATCTCTGCTTCCATTCTGATGACTGTGTTGCTTACAGGTATTTTTCTATTAAAAAAAACCAGCTTTTGATATTGCATCCTCATGTTGATTATTAGCATAGTTAGGATGGAGCATGGCTGAGAAAACACTCTTAAGAAACAGAGATGGGCAAAATCAATGTAGTAATCATTGTGAGTCAGTAGATGGCTGTATTACAAGCTATTGCAAGAGTTCAGGGACTGCATAGTGGATGAGATCTTGCGGGGGATTTTTTTATGGTCTTTTTGTTTTATTTTTTTGGTATAAACTGAGCTTCTCCTCTGCATGTATTAGCTGTACATTACCTATCCAAAAAAGAAAGAAGCTAGAAAATACAAAATAAATCTTACTAAAACATGACAATTCCCATTTCTTTTTTAAGTCAAATGATAAGAGAACGTATATGACAGAATATACAGAAAGTATATGGTTGTTTGGTCATCTGGATGACAAAATTAAAATGAACTGCCTACAATTTACGTAGGCTGATATTTGATGATGTTGCCTGGAGTTTGAAGGTCTTTGGAAAGTTTTCAGCTTTCTAACATCAGACTGGAGCCACTGAACTTTCTTCGTTGCATAATAACATTTAAGTGCACTTAAAAATAGGAATGGCCTAACTGAATCAGATCTATGGTCCATCTAGATCAGAGTACTGTTTTCAAAACTGACCGATAATGAATGTCTAGGGAGAACTACAGAAACAAGTCAAGTAAATCTTGTATCCCCTGGGGATCCCAGCCTGCAGCCACTCACAGTTTAAGGGTATTCTAAAGTGGGAGAGTCTTTATGTATTCGGTAATCTTCAGTGAATCCTCTTTTGCATGATCTTGTGCATCTTCATCTTGCACCGGTTTAAGGCTTTCACACCTACCACGTCCCACACTGAGATGTTCCAGAACCTACATATACACCCTCAGATCTGACAACTTTCATTTGTTTGGAGCCTTTCTTCGTGAACTTCATTTGACATCCTCTGTTCTTGGATTAGAAGAGCCAGAGAACAAGCAGGACCTGTTCACCATCTTGTGTAACACACAGTTCAGAGCCTTCTGTTATATTTTATTCAATCCAGGTGCTCTCCGCCTATGTCCATGTCACAGGTTTGGTATTATGGCTAGGGGTACAGAGAGACCAGGCAATCACATCGTCATATACCTTGCTTACTTCCTGTAGCTCAATAGCCAGAACACAGTACAGTTTTACCAGGAGGTTAAGGAGATCTATAGTGCAGTTCATGCCATGTCTTATAAACCTCTCACCACTAGCACTACTGCACTGTCTAGCTCTAATTTGGGGTTATTCTCATTTTCTGTCTTGAGGAACTACTTAATTTAATTTTGGCCCGTCAGCAAGAATAATTTTCACAGTGAGCTGGAACCACGGCTTAGACTGTTTATATTTTAGGCCCAAATGACATTTAGTGCCATTAAAAGAAAGTGGGAGTGCAAGGAGCTCCCATTCAGCAAGCAGTGGGAGCCCAGGACCCATCTGTCATTTGTACCTTTTGAGAATGTCTAACGGGAACAGGGAGAGGAAGGAGCAGTGTTCCTTGAGGACGATGAGGCATCATTAATTCACTAATTAAGCGATCAAATTCTGTTTGCCCACCGGAGCCCTATTCCCAGCATTATGTCCCTCTCATTCCTTTCGCTTTGGTTGGCTTCTTCCCTTCTTCAGGTTCGTGTGTGGCTCTGCTCCTGGCTGTGCTCTCTGAGATACATGTGCATCTTTCCTACCTCAAGCCCTCTAGATTTCTTTACTTTGCGTATTGATAAAATATCCACCCATTGTCTTACCTGAGCTTTTAGCAATAGAAGTCCTAGGAACTAATATTCTCCATAGCAAAAAAGCATACCTAGAAAGATAGGGTTACTATAAAATCATTCTCTGAAGTGGTCAAGCTTGCACTTAAATAGCTGGAAAGAGGGGCTCTGTGCACAATGTGCATGTTTCAGTCCTTGTCACTGATAAGGGAAACATGCAAAAATTGGCAAGAGACCTTTTCTAAAAACTGGTTAGGCTCCTCTGGCTGTTTTGCAACGTGGACAGGACCTGCAAGGCTTTGTGCTGAGCTGCGATAAACAGGAAGCATTAACAATAGCTCTGAGACAAGAAGGCTCCCCTGAAAGCCGGGGCCCAGATCCTTGGCTGGTGCTAATCAGAGTCATTCAACTGGGTTTCAGGGAAACAGCATCGATGACATCAAATCAAGTCCCTGTTCCCATACCCCCAGTAGAAAGAAAAAGGGACAGCAGTAGAAGATGGGCAGGGAAGAAATTGTTTTGTTGTCCAGTTGAATGCTTCTCATGTCATCAAAGAGTTGATTCTCTAACATCTTTTCAATGTGTACAATAAATATCTGTGTACAATAAACATCCACTGTTTCATTGGCATTTTTGGATCACATCTGAAGAGATGCTGGCCTGTTACATACTCTGAAGGACTAGATAATCCAGTATCATTCTTGCCACAGGAAAATGCTTCTCTTCTGTGATAGTTCCCAAGCAACATCTGATAATATATGCTCTGTAAAACAGACCACAATGATCTGAGAGCAATGGACAGATGTTGGACAGGAGTATGAATGCAGAAAATGTGAGGCAGAAGAAAGCCTACTTTCTAAAAGTGCAATAAACTTAGATTTCCATTTCCTGCATGGCACTCTGCTCAGCTAAGTCACCCTTTGTCAGCACCTCTTTTATTTCCATCTGCTTGTCTTTCAGGCAGGTGGGTTTTTTTTCCTTATTAGGTACCTATAGCTATCACTTACAGACTAAAGCTCTTGGCTGCCCTTAGGTGCCGCTGCAGTACAAATAAAAAAGAAGGGGGTTTTAGCTTGGACTTTACATCTGTGAAACCTAGCATTTCCACAGGCTGTCTTGCATGATAAAGGTATGAATTTAAAGGACCATGTCCATCACAATTACACTATACCACCCTTAAAAATTCCTGCAAAATAGACCACTCTTTTGAGGTTTCAACGTGTTAATACACATGCCTCCATATTGCTGAGACTGATAGTTCCCAAATTATTTCTTTTTCCTGGATATCTCTTTCATACTTAATGCCCATTTTAACTGTCTTTCCTTCTTAAAAATTAACTTGTACAGTTGAGCTGCCCCATTCTTTGTGTGGAAAACTTCATAGATCCCCAGTTGCTTGATTACACAGTGACCAACCTCCAACCATTCAGGTGTTATGAGTTATAGTTCACTCCTTGACAGAGAAATGCTCCAGTGCAGAATGCTCCACACTTTGCAAAGGATGCTAGAAAGGAATTGTTCTTCATTTTCACTAGCACGAGAAATGCGCAGATCTACACAAAATGGCGAAAGAGCAGCACAGAGCCCATGTTCACCACTCTCGGTTTCTCCTGCAGAGCAAGGGATCCAAGTTTCTCCATCCTCTGCAGCCAGCTTCTCTAATCCTCAGTTGTGAAAGTAACTCCTGGGCTATAAAAGGATTCCTTTCTGTTTCTCTCCTGTGTCCCAGTTTCCTCTTTCTCTCAAAAATTGTAAAGATGAGAATATCTCGGTTTCTGTGTTTGCCCAGCTGAGGGTACTCCCATTTTCTTCAGACTGCAGAGTTTCAGTTCCCAGATTTATTCTCAGAAACTCTGTTGTTAAGTCAAAGCCCAGAATAAAAACTTTTCTTTACTGTGTAGCATTTCAGGGAGATATGGGTAGGAAGAATGAAAGTGTTCCAGGGATTCTTCCAGACTACAACAGGCTCAGCCACAACATTCGGTGATGCAGCAATTTCATGAAAATAGCCTAAATTCATCAGTTATGCAGAGGGTTTCTGCATCACTCCAATGACTAAAGCAAAAAGGGTAACCCAGAACAAAACTCAGTCCCCAGGATAGGCAGTGACTTGCCCACAGCGCCGGAAAGAACAGCCTCGGATTTGTTTTATGCCCAAGGATATGCAATTTCTGCCCTTGAAATCATTTCCTAGAAGGAAAGAGATAAATCAGCGGCCATGCTTTCCTCTTACTGTGAGAAAAGGTCCGTTCTTGGTTTGGCTGTGGAGCGTTTGTGACCTCGGCCAAAACCACTTACCTGGGTATTTCCCACTCACCTCTAGAATCTCTCCAGGATGGCTAAAGGAGACCAGTGCAGGGGACAAGCCAAGACAGCACCAACGGCCAGACCCAGACACATCAGTACATGGGGCAAGCACACCAGACAGTTTGGGGAGAAACCAATTCTAAGGAAGGCTTTTTGGTAAATGTTCAGTCTGCCAGATTTATCCTCACACAACTGACGCCAGAACTAAGGCAAGGGGACCTGTGGGTGTGCAAGGAGCTACTCTATGGATCCAAGGTCTGGGTGCTTAACGTTACGCACCCGACTCTGTAAACTGTGGCCAAAATATTTTGACTTGGCTGGGCAAGGGCTTGCTTCAGATATTGCTTCCTGTGCTTTTGTGCATTGTTACTTTTAAAGTAATTCAAAACATCCAAAGGAGGCTGAAGCAATTACATTGCAACTAAAATAAAGTCCTAATTTTGTAATACACTTCCCCCCTCACCCACACAGAAAAAATCCACAATGAAATATAGCGCATGAGAAAAATACAGCATATTCCACCCACCCTTCAACAGTGCATGTATGAGCACAGCCCTATCACAGCCAGCACCAGGCAAGTGCTTTTCATTAACTCAGAATATAGAAGGGCAGAAGTTTGATAAGCAAATAGCAGTGTTCCCAGCACACCAGCCAAGCCCCATGAAAACTAAAAACAATAAATTTATTGAAAGCTTTTTTAAAATAGGAGGAAATTATTACTCATTTGAATTCTGTTCATGTTAAGGTCAATGGTCTTTTTTCCAGATTCTGATTGTTAATATTAGATGAAAGGACATTTCCTTTACATTGTATTTATGAACTCTAATGGCACAAGAAGGATAACAGCCACATACATTGCACACCAGAAACATTTCTGATTTTTACATTGTTTGAGAATTAGTTCATTACTCATTTTCCTTTGACCTTTAAGTTAAAGCCAGGGTTATTTAAATACATTGGGCCTGATTCTGATTTGGGATGCACAAAGAAATATCTTATTTTTTTACCTTCTAGAATTCAGGTTTATGCAGAGATTACACCATTTGTATTCAGTCAATGAATC
>JAVCKT010010568.1:0-10083 GCA_032273925.1 Rhynchotus rufescens | reverse complement strand
TTTAAGTACATCATTATTGGTAAGTATGAACTGGAAAATGTTTGTCTGAGCAGCACACATACCTAATCATGTTAACGTTTGTATCCATGACAGCCTAACTGCAGACCCTGCAACTCGTCTCTTGTTGACTTCCTGTTATGTGTTACTTGTTACACAGCAGTGCCTTCTTCAGTAGCGTGACTTGTTCAGCTTCAGTTCCTCACAGACCAGTACACTTGCTCTGGAAGCTTTCAGTGTAGGTGCAATAAGCTCTGCCACTTGACAATTCTGTACATCATTGGTGGCCTGTGTCCTAGGAGTGAGGCAAATACCAAGATCTTTGCAAGAGTCACCTTAAAATATAGCTATTACTTTTTTTTTTTCTTTTAATATATTGTAGAATTTTTGACTATCCTTGCTGTTAGGGCCATAACATATAGTCTTCTGAATAGCACTGGAAAAAACAGCATGCTAAAAGTTGATGAATGCAGTTCCTTTTTCCTTGAGCATAAAGATTATGTTTAGGAAAATGGCAGAAACTGTGGGAAATGTGTGTGTATCAGAATTATTACAAGGATGGCAATTTGGATGTTTCTGTGGTAATTATTCAGATTTGCTGTAGTAGTATTACTGCCACTGCATCTTTAACCTCAGAAGGTCTTGTAATCCATGTTCATGCAAGTATTAACTGGAATCAGTTGCTTTCGATGGTTTTAAACCTCTGTCAGGCTATAGTTTTGTGTTTAAAAGTTGCTTCATTTGCAGTTTCCTTGGCTGACTGGTTCTTCTGGGATAATATTAAACCCAGTCAAAGCCCTGACTCTCTAATCTTGTGAATAATTTAATGGCTAATGATCTTGTGTAGGTGTTGGTGCTCTGCAGCCTTATTCTAAGGGTGGAAGATACTGCCGTTTTTTTGCTGCTATTACTGGTTAAGGGCGTCGCTGGAAGTGAAGCAGTTTCTTGATCTGTTCTGGCTGTTTATCAGTATCCTGAAATCCTCACCCGCAACTGCAAGTAATATAGGAGCAGGGCAAGCCCTTAATTGTGTGTTTAAGTTTCATAATTCTTCTGGAAGTGGTCAGAAAATGCTTTAAGGTTCCCCTTCAGTTTCTAGCAGGCAGGTTTTTATGACCCGTTCATTTCATGAACTTTTCATCACTGGAAGAATAGTTGTAAAGTTCACAGTGTAGATCATCTCTGGTGTTTTTCCCCCTTCACCCCTTGTTTTCAGCTCTTGAGTGGTCAGTAATCAAAGCAAGAATTGATGAAGCAGAATAGCCTAAGGTAGAGGCCATCCCCAAATAGGCCTGGACTGGGGATGACTGCGTGTCTTTACCATGTTAGTGTGGAATTGTTAATGAGATGTGCTTGCTGCAACAGTTCTGTTTTGTCATAACTGTTCTTTCCATAACAGGGGACATGGGTGTAGGAAAGTCCTGCTTGCTTCATCAATTCACGGAAAAGAAATGTGAGTATTTAAGTTCACGAAGTTTATAAGCTGATATGCTTCATCCCTCTTTTTGTCTTCTGCTTCTGTCATGCATGATCTTGGTGTCTTTCTTATCTCTGTAGATTTGTGCTGCAGTTGCTTAGATTCCTGTTTTGACACCTACAGATAGACAAACCAAACTACGACTGTAGCAGTGGGGAGGACTGCTTCAGTCAGAGGCCCACCTGCCATAAGTGGGAAGGCTGCCCCCTTGCTACAGCTCTTTCTGCAGTTGTGATGTGAGACAATGAAATGTCATGGTTAAAACTTGCATGATTTTAATGTTAGTGTAGGACAGACACAAGCATTTGGGAATCTTTAATATTCTTAAACTCTTCTTAAAAAAGAAGCAGCATACCAGGACCAATTCTCCTTTGACTCCCCTTTGCTTGTGGACTTGGGTATCATTGAAATTTTTCAAGCTGCCACTCCTGGTGCTTAGACTACCCCTATGTGACAAGCTTTAAGGCTCAATTAAGTGTTCTGCCCCGGCTCTAATATTTCTTGCATGTTTGCCATCAGTGCTAAATAAGAATTAGCTTCACCTCTCTGTACTAATGCCCACAGCACTGGAGTGTGCAGTGACTGGTAAGAGGTCCTATATCTTTCCATATTGCTGACACTCAGTGTGTATGTCAATATATATTATTAGTCTGAAGTTGAAGCCTTTATCTTGTGCTACTCTAGATGCAGTAGTAAGTGGGTATAAGCTATGGTTCAAGTATTCCTGTTTCCTAATTCTTGTATTTTCCAGTAAAAAATGAATATTTAACTGTTGCTTTTAATTAAAACTAAGTATCAAGCAATTGTTTAAATGTTCTTTTGCATTTGGCAAAGCTCTCAAAGAGGCTGTCTTGTACTTAAAATTCATGAGAAGTCTATTGGTGTTGATCAAAAAAGCTAAAACAGAATGAAACAATCTTGTTAAACACCTGTACTATGTGACTCTCTGTGTAGGCAACTTGAATAGATAGCCCCTCTTTCTGTATTTTCTGGAGCTCTCCTAAGAATGAGTTTATGGAGATTAGAAGGGTGCCATTTTGTTGCACTTTGCTATACTTAACAGCTGTCTATGAAACTGTCTTTCTTGTGGACAGTCAGGATGTTTCAGTTGGGTAATAACATGAATACTTGTTTTTTGAAGGTGTGTTCTGATCTTTTTAACTGTCCTCGCGATTGTCTAAAAGTTATCTTTTTCTACTACATGAAAATAGTTAACCGTTTCTGCAAAGATAGACTGAGAATCAGCTGACTTGCTACCTTCTGAGTTATATGGCCAAACAGCATCAGTAGTACATGCATCAGAGAAGGCAAGAAACTTTATGACTGTTCTTAAACTAACAGCAATTCAGGAAATAATCCATTCTGTTCCTGGTTAAGTGATTTGGTTACTGTAACTGTAAAGTGCTTTCGTGGTGGCTGAAAATAGAGTCCAGATCACTGAAAGCTGTTGATATTAAGATATGTGCAGAAGGGAGAGTTTATACTAGAAAGATCTAAACATACATTTATCTTTCATGACAGTTATGGCGGACTGTCCCCACACAATTGGTGTTGAATTTGGCACAAGAATAATTGAAGTTAGTGGCCAAAAAATTAAGCTACAGATTTGGGATACAGCAGGACAAGAGCGATTCAGGGCTGTCACTCGAAGCTACTACAGAGGAGCAGCAGGGGCTCTCATGGTCTATGACATTACCAGGTAAGGTGCTGTTGACTGCTGTATCTTGTATCTTAGCTGCATGTGTTCTTGACGAGCTATGTCGATGCTGCAGCTTCGTACAGAACTGTTTGAAGTCTCTGCCGCAGACTTGTGCTTCATTGACTTGCTTCCTGGATGAATTTGCATCCTGTTGAGCAAAATTGACCGCGCTTCATTTGAATAAATTAATTAAAAAGCTGAAAATGAAACGTAAGGAGTTTGAAGTGAGCTGCTCTTCTTGGAAGGCTTCACTGCTGACAGACCTGAGAATCTTGCCATTTGAGGCCTTGACTGCTTGTGCTGAAGCTGTTTAAAGAACTGAGTTCACATTTGAAAGTGTACTTTCATTACAGACTTTTCCTCTCCCTCATGATGGAGAGAGGGAGTGGATTCTGCTGCTTACTTAGCAGGAATATTTTTAGTAGGCATAAAATGTTTCTGTAGTGGGCTATATAAACATCCTTTAATGATCTTTATATATGAGAGGACTGACTGGAAAGCTAGTCAATGAAGAGGCCTAGTAGTCAGTTGAAAAGCCAAAGACGACTGCATAGAAGCAATTCAGTTTCTCTTTTGTAAGAGAAAAATACTCTTCTCACAGCATCTTTAATAAGATGTGCAACACTAAATACCTCAGCTTTCAGATGTCTCCGATCGTCATCTGGGGCTGCTCTTGATGTTCTTTATGTACCTCTTGATTTTTCTGTTGGATTTGCTATGTGGGTGTATATCCTGTTTGCTTAAATCTTGATTAAAACATAATATTATGCATTGCTTGTTACTGAAGTGACAATCCACTGTACCATGTTTCCAAAGAGTGTTTGGCAGAAGATCCTTTAACGTGTTTATTAGACTACCATGTAAATGTGTCGCTGTGAGGAAAGCAATGATGCCTCATACTGGAAGTGTGAAGTGGCCAGTCCTTCCACCAGGCTTCTGTGCTGTAAGGTGTCTTCTGGGGCTTGAAAGCTGACTCACTGAATTCTTGGCCTGTGTCCAAATCAGGCAGTACTGCTTCATCTTGATTGAGGTTGGGAAGACAAATAGGGGTCATGGATGTTAGTATTTTTAATTGCTACTAACCATACTGTTGGCACTTAAACTCTGCTCATTAATTCTTTGCAGAAGAAGTACGTATAATCACTTAAGCAGCTGGCTGACAGATGCAAGGAATCTCACCAATCCAAATACTGTAAGTTGGCCTTTCTTTGACTTGAAAGCAAGTTTTTAATCCCAAAGCAAGAAGTAGGTGGTTTAGGATAAAGCATTCACAGTGTGCTGGTGGCAACATTCTTGTAAAAAGGCATCTCTTTTTCGAAACTGCTCAGCTCTGAAATACCCTTAAGTCCCCACCTCTTGCAATACATCAGTGAGCTCCTTTCATTTTCATTTTCTGCAACTGAAGCGAAAGCGTAGAATTCTGTGTTGGAAAGTGGTTTCTGTCAAAAGTTTTGCTACCTCTCTTACCTTCCAGAGCCTCTTTTCAGCAATTGAAGGCAACCTCATATGGTTAACTCTGAACAAACCTTAACTACTATCTCTTCTTGCCTTGATGTGGTAATTAGGTGAAATATTAACTCTTCTTAGCTTGGAATAAACTAGATGTCAAGTAACAGCTGTCCACGTCTACTGGAGGCTTCATGGGGGAGGATTCTCTGTGTCTTCTTGAAAACCAGTTAATCTCTTGTGTAGTTGGTGTTTTCCGAATATGCACAAAATACTGTAGATCATGGGAAGATTCTGCTGTGATGAAAGAATTAATGACTGTAGCTAGATTAGCAAAACTAGAGAAACACCTTCCATTAATTTAGAGTAGAACTGACTTCCTCATCTCATGAGAACAAAGTGATAAAATATTGCCAGCTGGAGTCATCATTCCTGACTTTACAGTGGGGGCCCTGCTAGAGCAATAATCTCCTGAAGAAGATGCGTGGTTTTTTTCTTTTTTTTTTTCAATTTTTAAAATTTTCTTCTCTTGTTTCTTAAGGATGTAATGAAAATACTAGTAAGCTATTTTCTGGACTAATTTTCTTTACTCTGAACTAGGTGATAATCCTCATAGGAAATAAAGCAGATCTGGAAGCACAGAGAGATGTTACATATGAAGAAGCCAAACAATTTGCTGAAGAAAATGGTGTGTGGTGATTTTTCTTTTTTCTTTTGAGCTGTTACATTACCTATAAGGCAGCGATGTAAAGTGAACCTTCAGCCTTGATAGCTGCAAGCTTGCACCTCCAAAGTGATGTTGTTATATATACAACTGTTACTGTGCTGCAGATAGCCTGGCTTAATTCTGACTGTGCATAGTTCTAGGAATCAGCCTGCATACTGATGCCTTAACTTAGTCATATTATTTAGTGCTAAAATAGTCTTTTGCATGTAATCTGAAGACCAAAACATGAGTGATTCGTGCCTATTCCAAGTATTGTGTTAACTGACTGCTCCACTTCTGTTTCTGAACAGGTTTATTGTTCCTTGAAGCAAGTGCAAAAACGTAAGTGATTTGTTTAGAGGGATGTTTAGATGGTATCTGAGTGCAATATATTTTAATGACTAAATATTGTTGTAGGGTTCAGGTAGAGTAGAACTTGAGAAGGAGAAATCTTTCAGGTTGTCAAAGAGGGTCAAGTGTGCTGAGCAATTTCAGTTCCTCTTGGCTTTGACTTTAATGCTTTTTAGCTGAAATCTGCCATCCTATCAGAATAATATTCTTAGGCTTGTGTCCTTTCAACGAAGTGCTGCTGAAATTGCCAGGAATCTGCTTGACTTCTCCACAGCTTCCCACCCACACCTGGCCTCTGTTTTCAACCTTGGGATTCTTGTCCAACTTGGATTATCAGTTTGCTTGCAGCACCCTGATACAAAACTAGAATCCTGCTAAAAATGTACAGAAGAATGTACAACTTGTACTGGAAGCACTGTTCCAAACATCAGTCCTTAAACAGCAGATGCTCTGTCCAACTCTGCTGGTTTATTTGACTGGATCAGCTGCTCCAAAGACCAAGTATGTAAATCTGATGGGAGGAGAGAGGAGGAGGAAGATGCAGCCTGTTTAATGCCAGTGGTTCTTTACATGCTGCAGAACTCCTCTGGCTTTTAATGTCTCTGTAAATTGGTTCTGTACACATAGTTCAGTGTCTTAGCTTGTTTCTGAGACTGAATATTCAAAGCGCTGTGTTGTTAATGGCTAGTGCTAATAAATATAATGGCTAGGGAGTGAATTGCCCTATCACAAGCTGTTCTGCACTTATCAGACTCTGTTTAGCTGTAAGCTCTTCATGTATGTAAGGGAATGGGGTAGCAATGGCTTTAAACTTGGTGACCTGTCCAGTCTCGGCAAGGGTAAGTAGTCAGCTGCTTCCATGATCTGCATTGCTCTCCTAAAAGCACAGCCTGAATAATTGCTGCTGTTTTCTTCTTAGTGGGGAGAATGTGGAGGATGCCTTCCTGGAGGCGGCCAAGAAAATATACCAGAATATCCAAGATGGAAGCCTGGATCTGAATGCGGCCGAGTCGGGCGTACAGCACAAACCGTCCGCCCCGCAGGGGGGGCGGCTAACCAGCGAACCCCAGCCCCAGAGAGAAGGCTGTGGCTGCTAGTGACCTCTGTTCGTGGCTCCGTTCCTGACCTTCCCCCTCGCTCTGGTGGAAGCGGTGCTTTTGACTGCTTCCCTGTCTTCTGTACATCTTATTGGGTTTAATTAAAACTCTGAGAAAATTTAACACAGTACTAAACTGCTAAATGACTTTAGATGTAATCAGGTTATCAAAGGCAAGTAGAGTAATAAAAATCTCTCCTGCATGGTAAATCTAGAAGTTTTTTTTCCTTGATTGTCCTTGTGATAGTGTCACCAATACATAATTTAAACTGAGCACTGATGCTGGACTCTTGATTTTACACTTTTGCAGGGCTTTGTCTTGTATGGTTTAATTTTATGGTTCCTCAGCCTTTCTTCCCCTCCTCTAACTGTTTAGAGCTGTCCATAGTAAAGGATGAGTTTTGCTGTGAAATGACTTCTGATGGCAGAAAGGGGCTCTGTGACAATGTTCTCTTGTTGAAAGCATTCCCTGTGGTGTGTGTGCTGGGGTAGGGGTGGGCTGGTGCAGGAGTGTACAACTTCCTTCCATCTTAACCTAGCACAGGAAAACAATCCATTAATTCTTGTGCTTATAGCTTTACATCATTTTTTGCCACTTTTAATCCTTTACATTTGTTAACAGAACGTAAATATGTATAAAATTTGAAGGAACTGAGCTAACAGTTAAATACATCCTGTGTATATGATTTTAATGAAGAAAACGATTACTGGCTTTAGAACAGTATGTAAGAAAATGTCAGTTTGTACAGTATGGACCTATATGTGACCACATTGCTCCATTAGTACTACAACAATAGGTGTAACTGCAGTTCACTAACATAGGCTGAACTCCTTGGTGTTGACAGTGGACATAGTGCTGGGGGAACTCCAATCCCAATGCAGAAATTAACACTAGTGGAATATGTCTGTCATCTTTGCACTGTGGTATCTCTGCCATTTTATTAATCCTGTTCTGTGCAATTGGCAGTGTGCTAACCTGCTTCTCTTCTGTAAGCATTTGGCATTATTGGGCTTCACTACCTGCCTTGCATTGTATACAAAGGCTGGTTTTCTTGCACATCTTATGCTTTTATACCTGTAACTTTTTGAATGGTCAGATACTGAACTGGACAGTCAACATATGTGCTCTCTAGGGATTTTTAACTACTGCTGTATTTTTTAACAATACAGTGGGAGGCTTTTCTCCTTTTTGTCTTAGGTTTCTCACTAAAGATTCAGAGTACACCCTTCATGGGATGGTACAAGCTATCATTTTGCTTGTATAAAGAGGAGACTTCAGGTGCTGACCATGCCCATGGGGATTCTGTTAAAGTACGTGAGAGTTTTCTACTTCGTTTGAAATTCAAATGAGTGCTCTACAGGCAGGTGGTTCACGCTTCACAGGAAGCTTCACTTGGAAAACATCAAATGTGCTTTAAAGGTGTGAGGGGGCAAGTGCTTAACAGTTATCTAAGGTCCAACCTCTGGTCTTACTGCAGTGTTTAAAATACAAAGTAGTCTTAAAATCCCTGTCTAGACACTAAAACTATGATGTTCAAACTTGTAAGTAAACAGTGGTACCAGAGTATTGTACAGTCAATGTTATATAAAAGCCAAAACTGGAATGTGCAAACAATAGGATTTGAGTAACTTGTATACTGTCCCTTTGTTTTGTCTGGTCAGTCCTTTTTTTTTTCTTTTCTTTTTTTTTTTTTTCTTTTTTTAATAATAGAATGGTTTGTTCAAGATCTATAGCTAATGCATCCTCCTTAAAAGGTTGCACCACAAAGGGTTTGCCCAGGGACCATGACCTGCTGCTGAAACAAAATTTGAGTACAGCAAGTGTTCTAATGACTACAGCTTGTTAAGGTGCAATACCTTTATTCCCCACGTAAGTTACAGTAGGTCTTATTGTTTCTGTCACAGAAAGGATTTGTTTGGACTGCTGTACTCCTCATTTGATGTAACAATGCTATTAATCTAAATATTTGTAAATAAAGTACCTGTATCTAGATAAACCACAGTGGGTTGTGTTGTTTGCTTTCAGACTTAATTCTGCTTGTAGTTCTCTGGCCCCATTTACTTACGCTGGGGTACCTGAGGAGCATAGGTCCTTGGAGCTCCTTGGTGGGGACTGCTGCAGATCTTGCCACGTCCTGGGCTGGTTTTCATCTCTCCTGTAGCAGCCACTTCCCAAAAGTTGCACCTTCCCTTTTTTCTGTGCCTGCAGTAAGGCCTCTGGGCCTTAAGAAGAGATCTTATTAAGCTGGTGAGAGTGTGAGCTAGTACTTAAAACTATGCAAGAAGCCCTTGTTAGGGAGTGGTAATAGCTCTAAATGTTTGTGCTAATGTTAAGAGTAAATTCTCAACTGATGCCTGTGTCACAGAAGGGGCTTCTTTCCCCCCCCCTGCCCCCCCCAAAGTGCCAGAGAGAGTGGTGCACGTGTTGCTCAGTGAAATGTAAGTGTGCAGTGTGGCAGTGCCTGGCAAAGGCTTTACCTCACTTCAGATGAGAGAGGTTGAAAACATTCTAAGGGAGCATGGCTGCAAAGTGGGTAATGGTTTTGGAAGAACTGATATTCCAGATAAGTGGTGTCGGGGTACAGGAGGCTGCTGTAGAGGAGTGGAGTATGTTCTTTAGGACAGGCTAGTGTGTATGAAGGGTCGTGGAGTAGCTGGGGTAGTCTTGCAGCCTTGGAGGTTTAGTACTTAATTGCATCAAATGGTTATTGCCAGTGCAAGTTTATTACAAAAATGCTAAGATCAGTAAGCATAATGAGCTTAGTGCAGCCAAACAACAGCAAGGAGGCATCAGAGGCCCAGCCTAGCTCACTGCTTTCAAGCAGTGAGCTAGAACTCCTTACACTTACCGAAACTAACCAGGGTTTGTGACAAACCTCACTTACTGCAAGGAGGCAATAGTGTAAGCAGAGCTTGTTCTAGCCAGCTGTATACTACCACTAGCTTGAGTATAAGGAGTTTTAAGAACCACCCTTAAAGAAGAGGCAAGCCTCAGTCAGTGAAGTTTATTTAAGAAAATACTGTAAAATAGTTACCTGGCAAGCACTGAGGGAGAATGTGGTCATTTAAATTTTTTTTCTTTACAAAGGAATAACCGACTAAAAATAGGAACATTTAAATAACAATAGTTATTATTTAGGGTACTCTGAACTCCCTCTTATAGAAAAACAGTATTTTTCTTATATACATAAAATCTATTAAGTAATCATATAGAAATTTCACAGTACTGACTAGAACCTGTAGCCAGCAGCTGCTGGTTAGTGTTGGCAAGAAAGTGAGGTAGAAGTCTTCAAAGATGGTAGAAATGTGAC
>JAVCKT010010567.1:0-40204 GCA_032273925.1 Rhynchotus rufescens | reverse complement strand
TAGGTGACCCTGCGTGTGCAGGGGGGTTGGACTCGATGACCTCTGAGGTCCCTTCCAACCTGGGGCATTCTATGATTGTATGATTCTATGATTAGTATTTACTTTTAAAAACGATTTAAACATGTTGATCGCTTGCTAATTCTTCTAGCACATCTTTGGCTCCAGTCTCTTATCATCTAGTTTAGCAAATCCTAAACCTCTGCAGCTGGAATAAGCTGGTGCAATTGCGATTCATGTGACATGAGTAATTTGAGACCCAACAATCTTCATAGCAATCTTCTCCCACTGTGCAATCTTTGAAAATTTAGTCTCCTGCTTGCTGTGTTAAGTTACTTGCTGTTCCCCCAGCCTATTGTGGGTGTAATATTTTCTGTAATTGGAGACATTATGTTTAATTTTCTAGTGCTGTGAACTTTTTCATTCTATTGATGCTCCAGGAAAGTTGCTTACCAAAGGTACCTATTGTGAGGTGCATTTTCCTCAGCTTTTACTGAGTGAAGCCCACAGGTGACATACACTATTTTGTGTGGAAAGAGCAGGAAAATAATGTGACTCATTCGCTCTGCAAGAGATTTAAGTACATATATTATTTATTTATTTATTTATTTATTCATTGTGGAATATTCAGCTTTGCCTGGTAGTTGGAAAACATGTTGACAGTTGCATTAATCTTTTTGCCTAATACCCTTGCCTTCTTAGGAGACACTAAAAAAGAATTTTGGCCAGTTCCTAGTATGTGACAGTTAGTCTGGTTGTATCAACCATATAAGCCAGGATTCGTATAGCCTCTAGCACAGGTAGATAGATCCTCTGTGCTGCTGTGCAGCAGCGTGTGCCAGAGGCACGAGGACACACTGGGCACCACCAAGGGAAGGGCTGTGTGGTGCTGTGTGATCTGTGCACCCCTTCCCCGGGGTGTGAGCCTGCTAAAGCAAAGAGGCAGTTCAGCACTGTGCACAGCCTGGGAGAGCTAGGCTTTCTCTTCATCTTCTATTTGTAAGAAGTGGATGTTGTCCCATTAAATCGTCTTGAGCTGCTTGATTTCCAACGTGATCTTGCTTTGTTTTGCATTGCAGAGGAGTCAGGAGAACACTGACCACATCGTTTTAGGATGAAATACCAAGAGATGTGAACTGGCATCGAATAGTCCAAGGGAGCAGACAGGAGTTAGGCAAAAGCAGGCCTGCTGCTGCCAAACACGTGTATGTACGTGCGTGTATGACGTGTCACCGGCTCCGTACCGGGCGTTTCAGCCCACAGAGCTGTTTCTGCTGCTCGGCACTACTGGCTGCCCTGGGCAATGCTTAGTGTTTCTGCTGCCACTAGCTCTGCTAGAGCACAAATACATGAAAATACCCAGGCATGCAGACTGCATATGTTGGATATGCATATTTTAATGTAATACTGTTAAGACCGCGTTACACCTGTGCAGCTCCTTCCCAAATGTGTGCACACCAAAGGAGGACAGCTGCTACAAAGAGTTCATCTTTGCTTACTGGCATGAAAAAGGAAAAACTGTACAAGTTAATACTGATCCTTGCTTTGTATATGCTCTTCTATATCTGTAGTGACATTTTTATGAGCTCCAAGTACACTATTGATTTTAAAATTGACTTTACTAAGGCAATTTTTAAAATATTTTATACTTAAATGTGTGGATATTTTTTGCTGTTGCGATCTTCCAGAAATGCCTGTAGTGAAGTGACAGATGGTGGATTACATAGTAATGAATTTCCCTCCTAGTTTATATGGGAAAACCTCTCTGTTGTTCAGACTGGTACACAGAGGATTTCATGCTTTACAGAAAAACACAGGAGTTGAGACTGAAATTCTAGACTGCAAATTCTGTGCTGCCATCAGTAAAGACTGTGTTCTTCCATAAGTACCATTATGATGATAGTGGCATTTCCCACCTCACCTTCCTTCAGCCAGGAACCTATTGGCCTGGAAATCAGGCTCTGCTATCGATCCCTGAGTAATGCTGAGCAAGTCACTCTCCCTTTCCTTAATTACTTGCTCTCTTAGATGTACCTTGTGTGATGGTATCTTCTTTTTATAATGCACTTGAGGATCTGAATCTTGAGCAAACAAAATACAACTTTAAATAGAGCTCTCTGTGCCTTAAGACTCTTTGAAAGAATACCATGTAGCTGAACCCTGTGGTATGAAGACTGGAAAAGAAATGGAATTGGAGAATTTTCTGGCGTGTAATTGCATTGCAGTACAAGGAGGCCTATGGTTCACCTAGTTAATCTGGTCCACAAAGTGCTGGGATGCTGCAAGGAAATCATTTTACTGTCTACTGAACTGCTTTGACTTGTGCCATCTAATGGGGTTGAAGTAAATTGTTCATTTGTTTTTTCTTCCAGTCTTTTCCGTTCTTTTTTTCCTGAAAGAAGCTAGTCTTTCTCCCATTTTATCATGCTTTTGTTACTTTTTTTATGTTAGAAATCCATGTTCAATATTTTCCTTGCAGACTTTTTTTTTTTTCTGTATTTATTAATGGTCTTTATTTCTGTTTTAAAAGCTCATTTATAAAATGAGTCTAGGAATTTCTATTCTTCTTATTATTTGTAGACTTGGCAAATTCTTCTTCCTAAGTTGAAGCATTTTGGAGTATCCAAATGCTTTTCTGTATTTCCTTTTTCTTTTTCCTCATTGTATAAGCAGTCACAATTGATATGTATTTTGGCAGCTACAAATTTAAAAACTTATCAGTAACCAAATGTTAATCTGAGACTGGTTATCTAAATTGATGTAGTTCAAAAAAAAGAAAATCTAAGGCTACACTGAGTTTAAATATAAAGTGAAATAATTAATGCCATCCTAAATTGACATTGCATTATTAAAAATCTCTAAGACCTAGTTCTGGTTTTGGTGCTTCAAAACCAAACTCAAAACTTTTTTAGATGCAATGAATGCGCTCTCATATAGGTATATTTGTTTTTGTGTGCATTCATAAGTATTTATTTTACTAGACAATTTTGTGGTGGAAACTTTATGGATTTAACAGAAAGATATCCTCAGTTATGTGGCTCAGATGTTATCTTTAACATGAAATCAGTTCTTACTACCACATATTCTTGTGTCTAATATATACTATATATTCCATATTTTTATTCATATACCATGTTATCATTCCTATTAGACCAACATTATCATGAAAATAACAACAAAAATGTAAATATTGACAATAGAAATTAGTGGTAAAGAATACAAATTACATGGTATGTAATGGCTACAGCAGAAAAGCCTTCAACACTATGTATTTTACACTTATTCTTAGTGATAACATGAAAGCTGCTTCCAACCCCCAATCTAACTCCCAGGGGCTTTTTAGTTCATACAACACCTGCTTTCTGCTGTACTTTCAAAGTTAAGATTTCTGAAATAAATCCATAAATCCAGCAAGTATCAACTCAAAAGCTTTGAGCATTGCTTTGTTCCTGTGTTACATTGGACGACTTGTCGCGATGTGTAGGATGCACAGAAGGTAAAAGTAAGAGAGACTGGTTGGCTACACCCACTCTCATGGCATTCCTAGCTTTTAATCTATTTCTACAGATGTCTGAGGATTGTTTCTGACTTAGAGTTTTATTTTTCCTCCTTACTCCCATTCTAACTGTAATCTCATTTTTCAAATCAGGACCAAATCATGACTTTGTAATAAACCTTGTTTCAGGGGAAAAAACAAAAAAAACGAATGTAGTCTCTGTCCATGAAGAACCTGAGCAGTTGTGTGTTAAATTATAAGGGGGAAAAAAAGAAGAATGTTATATATAAAATATATATTTTAAAGTTCAAACACACAGTTGTAAAAGTAAACAGTTCAGTGATAAAGAAGTGAGGTTATTTTCCCACTTTCATCTTTCTTAATCGAGACCTTTGTTCATTTGAATTCAGTAATATCATTGTAGCAATGTATGCTGTGAGATGATAATATTTTGACTTGTTCTGAAATGAAGTGGAGCATGCAGAATTTATAGAGACAAGTTACGAACTCTTAAAAACAAGATTTTATAATGGAAGTGTTGACACAAGCTTAATTCTGCTGGCATAATAAATTCCATTATAGCATTCATTATATGACTTTCCAGTCCTTTTATAGACTGTGGAGTCTCTGGAAACCAGATGAAATAAAGAATAACCAGACTATCACACAAACTCCTTGCAGTAATTACTTCTTCAAAATGGCATATGTTTTGTGAGCATTACTTTGGCTTGCAGGAATCTTCCCCTTTTCTTACAAGGCATTTTGTTTTTTCCCCCTTTTTGGTCTTGGATTTTTGTGTAGATGTATGTGAAGAAACTTCCTAGGTTTTACAAAGTCGCAGAAAAAGTAGAAATTTGGAAGAGCACTCACACAAGTTTGCTAGTTAATATAGTGCCAGCTGTATATTTTAATCTGTTGTTTGTCTGATGAGGCTCACGTTTGTGCAAGGGAACTGATGAAAGGTTAAATTCCTAAGACCAATGTGAGCTAGACCATGTTACATAGGCCATGTCTGCAGAGAGATTCAGCATCTGGTCCCAAGTGTTAGTTGCTTGACATCATTTGTCCCTTTTGCAGTTGGGCATAGTGGAAAGATGCCAGAATTGGGTCTGATTTAGCTCGCTTGTCCAAATGGTGTCAGTTCAGTTACTCATTTAGGTCCTGAAAACTGTATAACCATATTAATGTGACACCATGCCTGAGCTTATGAGGCGAGAGGTAGGACTTGTTAACCAAAGCATGAGAACCTAAGTCACAGGTCTTCCAAAATATGTGCCCTTGTCTCCCTTTCCTACCTCCTTCCACATATCTACTCTAAATAGCCAGGCTAAAGGCAAAGGTAGGATACAGCTGCACTTTGCTGTTTCAGTTGAATCAGTATTTCCGTTCAATTAAACAAAAAAGAAAAAATATCATGGCTATAAGGGAAAAAAGTGAATACAAGGGCAATGGTGGTGATGCTAACTAGGCGAAGGGAGCCCTGGGCCTGCACCCTTGCCTGCAGCGCTTCATTGTGGTGGTCTCACCCCGCTTGGCAGGCTGAGCTCCGCTTAGGCCTGCTGGGCTCAGCTCCTGAAGGGCAGAGGAGCGAGAGCCCCCGGTTTTGAGTCCCGAGTGGCACGTGGGAGAGACAGAGCTCGGACTCTGTGGCTGAGCATGCCCTGCGTCCTGCCGCCTAGGAGCTGAGCGTCTGCGTGCCCAGCAGAGATGCTGGAAACTTCAGGCTCTCAGGGCTCTCCGAGGCCCAAGGAAGAGGCAGATATTTGTGTGTGTGTGCGGATTGCTCACTCATAATTAGACACTTAAATTCTGACTAGGTGGGGCACTGAGGAACTCGAATGCTTTTTCATCCCAGCTGTCAGAATGTCAAAGTCTAAGGGCATGCCTGAGTGAGCGGGGGAGGAGAGGTCTGAGCTGATCCCATCTGCTCGCACTAAGCCTGGACATGAAAGCACAAGGAAGAGCTGTGAGGAATTGCCCTTGCCGGTGGGACATGCACTTTGGCCACGTTTGTGTGCTTCTGCACCTGAGTGCACCTCTTAACTAGTTGGCTCAAGAACCAGAATGTGTGGCCTTGGTTATATTACATCCAGACCTCAGCTAGTGGGTCAAAATGGTGCTGCATAGATTTGAAGTTCTCATCTCTGGAAGCCTTGACATCATAGACATAGCCTAAAATCTACTTACATTAAAGCAAATAAATGAAGGCTGGGACTTGTATAACTTGTTTTCTTTTAGATTGTCTTGTTTTACTTTGTTTTGGAAACAAAGACAGAACATCAGCTTGTTCTAACTCTATCACTAGTTTTCTGGGGAAAAAAGGTACAAAAGTGGCGTCTGAATGGCACCTTTTAAACTATCTGATAAATGCATGGGATCTGAGCCATGCTTCTGATATTTTATTACTTTCTAATACAGATAGTTGTAATTTGTGATGCTACTTTTTTGAGTACATCATGGAGTATCACTTTCTCGATGATGATTTTGTGGACTTTCACCAACAAAGAATCTCACTGTGTGTAATAGGAACTCCAAAGTCCTTTGTGCAGCTTTATGCTTAGGTCAGGTGCTGGAAGTAACTGTCCCTTACTTCATGTGAAAGTGATTACAGGAAATCATAGAAGTCATTCATTAACATGACTTTTACCTGATGCTACAGGAGAAAGGTTGAATTGAATTCTCACAAATCTTTTCAGTCACTGGAACCTAAACGGAGCAGAAGAAAGACTTTGTTGTAAGGAGCAGAAAGCCAGAATCCTCATAAAAATCGCCCAGAATTCAGGTTTCTCACTAGCAGGGGGATCAAGGTGGACAGTTTTGTTGTTCTTGTGTGTGGCTACAGATCTGTAAGAAATTTTTGTAAAGGAAGTGTCCATTTAAGATATTTACTTCACAAAACTTTCTCTAGCTTCTGTAAGCAGTAGATGTTACTGAAGTAATTCAAGCATCCACCTAGGATTCCAGATAATTTGTGGGCTAGGTGAGAGAGTGGAACAGAAGAACTGGTTGGATGTTCTTTACAGACTTAAGGGTGGGCTGGAGACATTGTGAATGCAAAATAGTGGGTGACTTGAGCAGGAGGAACCTATGCTGATGGTGACAGTCCTAACAGAAGACCAGGGAAGGCTGTTGGTGCTAAAAGCCGCTTGACATCCTAGGGAAGTCCACAGCAAACTTCCCTCTTCAGTGGGAACTCTGATTTCTATGGTTGCTAAACAAGTGAGACGGTTAAGTTTATCCAAGGAGGGAGAGATGGATGAATTGTTTCTTTCCTCCTGTTTTTAATTCCCAGAGTTTCCTTTTCCATAGATATTCCAAGAAATGTTTTACTAATAAATATAAGAATATTGTTTTCTTTCAACAGTGTAAGATTTTGACCAGGCCTCTTTGGAGAATGAGTCATTGATACAATATGTCCCTGTTGCTTTTCAGTGTCTTGTAGTCTGATTTCTTAACAATGTTTGCTTTCTGGACTAAATTTGAAGCGTTTTCTAGGTGTTCAGACTAAAAAGAGAGATTAAACTTAAAAATGCAAACTTATTTCACATGGATAAAACTCCTAAAGTTAGTGAAAGAACTGGTAGTTTTTTAAGAAATATTTTCTTTCACTGGATGCTATAGCTTCCATCTGCACTCTGATGAATCATTTAAGAAGCAAGAAGAAATGTAGGAAACCAACCAATATACATAATAAATGTCAGGTTATCTCTCTCTTTACTCATTTGCCCTTTTTAGGAGAAAATCATGTGTAGTGGATGCTGCAGAGAGAAACCTAATATGACAGTAAATATATATAACGTATGTTGTGTTATACTGTATTAAATTACTTCAATACTATATATTAAAAACTCACATGATCTGTTAACACTTAGGATTTTTAGAAGATATTCTGAAATTTAATGACTGAATAGATTATTTAGGTAAGGAAAATCAAATTAATAAGTATGAATTAGAATGTGGGTTGCAGAAGATTTTATCACTCATAATTTTACTTCCAAAAAGAGTGCTTTTGGAGAGAAGTGGGAAAAGATTGCTACTTAAAATCACACATAGATTTATTCCTGCTGTAATTGCAATCATAAAATATAGTTTTTGGTGCTTATATTTGGTTTCAGTTCTTCTTTTTTTTGTCTTTAAAAGTGAAAAGTTATTTAGGAATAACTGATGTTGGACAAGTCTTTAGAGAAATGGAAGAAATCTTAATTCTTTTATAGAATCAGCCCTGACAATTTAACTATGTGAAAAGACTGGAATTATTACAGGCTTTCATCTGAAATCTCTATTTGCAGAGAAGAATTTGATAAGGCCTTTTGACATTTTTTCCTTTCTTCTCCCACTTATTTTTATCACTCTTCAGAACAAATTGTGCATAGAGAAGAAAGAAACTTATTTATAGGAGCCTCTTGCTTCAAGAATGAAAAATGCTTTAACAGCTCTTAGTTATGTTTACATTCTGCTGTACCTACGCAGTACATCAGTGCTTTGCCAATGCCTTTTTCCAATCAAACTGATTATACTAAAGACAGTAGATTTCTTTTGACTGCAGGATTTCAGTATGCAGTTCAGATACTGAAAATCCCACCTACGCCAAAGACTTAATAGAATAACTGACTCATTCATAGCCATGAACTGCAGGTAGTAGGTGGAAATACTTCCTCCACAGTTCTGCTTACAGATTTACATAGTTTGAGAAAACTGGATGGAAAGCACAAAATCTATACTGCTGTTTCTTATATTTCTGTCATGGAGAACATCAATATGGCATAAGTAAGGAATGCCACATTATGATTATCATGTTTGTGCCAGTGTGCCAGTCCGTGCCCCATGGTAGCATCAAATTAAGACTAAATGTTTCATATTGGAAGTAACAGTTCTTCACAACCCTTTAAGATGTGATGGGCCAGCTGGTGATTTATAAATATACTGTGCTTCTACATCCACTTTCTACCTTGAAGAAAGTTATTGATTAAGATTACTTGTGGGTAGTGGTATTATATTGTAAGACACTGAAATTTTATTTTTTTTATTGGAGAATTTTTTTTGAGTGTTTTTTCTGCTTGATCATCCCTGTAATACCTGAGCATCTTCCACACAAAATTAATAGAAAAATCTCACGTGGGCCCTGAAACATTTTGAGTGCTCTTGACAGTTCCAGACTCAGCTTGCTTTGTTTTGCTTTCTTTTCATAGGGCTGGGAGAGAGGCCTGTCACACGGTGGCAATAATGTAGTACTTGAATTGTGAGTGTCACTGACGTTGGCAAGGCTTTTTCAAAGAAGGAAGTTGTGCAATGTTTTCTAAAGATGGTCAAGCCGGGATTTGCCTGCTGATCTCTGGCAGAGGCTTTGCTTGTCCTCTGCACTTGGAGTATTGATACAGCACAAACAACAAAGCTATGTCCATTCGTTGCAGTTTCCAGGGATCATAGTTCTTGTGCCTTGCTACTATCTTTCCTCACTTTCTTCAAAGATTCTGTAACTGCATATATTGAGGTAGATGAGATTCAAGGCAGCCACTGACACCCAACTTCGCAGATCAGTTTTAAGTTCCTTTTAAGGGTGATGCATGGGTTTTGGTGAACCCATTTATATCACAGAATTCTTGCCACTCTATCAGCTCTATAAAGCTAAGCACTGTTGATGGAAGAATATGCTTTCCAAGTTGTCTACCCTGTGTCATTCTCTTCTGATCTTTCAATCTACGTGCCAGTTATGACACTGGAGTAGTAGCTGCCAAATACCTGTCTTCTGTATCAAGTGCTGTTGTTTCTGTGTCTGTTAGTTACTAGCAAATTATGAAGGAATGAAAACTGTCATATGAGGTGATTGCTGCTTATATGAAAGAGTTAAATAACTTCCCCATCACTTTGCTTCCACACTTTTTCTACTTGTGTCTCTTTTCCTCTCCCTGGGTCTCATCGGGCACTGCAGAAGTTACTCAATATTCTAGGATCACTGCCTATCCCTTGGTAGTTGTTGTAGTAGTGTGGTATTCGAGGATATGTCTTCTCCCCCGTTACATCTGTCCTAAAGCTCAGTTCTGTTGTGAGTTTCTTAAAGAACTCCCCTGTCAGCAGCTTCTTGTCACCAGCATGTTTCATGTGCTCACTTTCCTCCACAGAGGCTTATGGATGAGCTTAGCTTAACATACGTAAGTAGCCCTACTAAAGTCGATGAGACCTCTTATGTACATGAAGTGTCTGTGTAAGCCTTTAGAGGATGTTTCTTAAAAAATATTCTCTGAATATACATCATATATACATGTTTTTGTATGCAACATTTGTTTTTGTACAGGCTGCTGCCCTGTGGGTGCTTACTTGGCTCGTGTTGCTTATTGGAAGATACCCAGACCCCTGAGTTATCTTTCCTTTCATACGCATCTTTGTCTGGTCAATGAACTCTAAAAGGTTCATTGAAGTAATTTCATAATTTTTAAGAATTATTTTCAGGTCAGACTATGGACTGCCATGCCTGCAGGCTTAGGGGATTTGTAGGTAATTGTACCTATCTGTTCAGTGTTAAGCTAAAATTCATCTAACGTGTGATCAGCAGCGCAGTCCTAGCTTATGCCTGGTGTCTCCAGACAGTGTGCAGAAGAGCCATGGTAGAGCCATGGCTAGTTTCTATCCTGCTCTTTCTTGGTATCCAGGGTATTTCACTTTAGATTTCACTCTTTTCAAATTATGTCAGGAACAAAGATTTTGTAACCCTTCATATGATCAAAAACAGGATGCCTCTTCTTCCAGCCAGTCCCTCCAGTTGTCCTTGCTGCTTTGAAGATAAAGGTTGGTGTCATCCGGGCAAGGACAAATGTAATTATCTGCTTAGAATGAATTGGCAAAACTCTAATAATTTGCCCCATTTACCTTATCTGGTGCAGAATACCCTTTCCAGACCAGACCTAGCAGCAAACAAACCACTTCGTGATGAAAACATGGCTGAGCATTGGAGACCCATAGCTCTGCCTTCGAGTCACTAGAATTTTCTAGGAAGCCACTGTGGCTTATTTGGTCCTGTTGCTGAAGGTTATGCTGTTAATGCACCTATAAAAATACCTATTAATAGTAATGATGAAGAGTGAGAGTATAACTGTCCCCTGGGCTCTCTTATGGCTAATGTGTTTGTCTCTGCCCACAGAGCAGCAACCCACTCTACCTTGGGCTACCCCTGCTGTTCGTCCAGCCTTGCATTGGGCTGTTTAGAGCAGCAGCAAGCTAACCTGAAAAGGGAGGAGGGGAAACAAAACCCTTTCCCAGGGCTCTGCACGCTGAAATGGCTGCGGCAGGGTCAGAGCTGAGGCAGGGGAGGATGGCCGGGCTGCGGCAGCCGGCAGCACATCAGCATGAGGAGCCGCAGCCGCAGGCAGAAAGGAGATTAGATAACTCGTCCATTATCAAGTCTGCCACAGAGCCAAGAATGAATCAAAGTCTGAGTCCAAGCTCAGGGTCTAAAACACTGAAATACCTCACCTCTTGATCTTTGTATTTAGTGATCTTCTCCCTGACTGGTTTGACGTTTGAATACATCCATGAGCTCAAGAAAAGACAGGCCTTTTTTTCTGTCTCTCTTTTGATTTCGTCTGTAAAAAGCTGTGTGTGCATTTTCTTTTATTTGTGTATTTACATTTTGCAAACTTGAGTGTAATGTAAGAAAGGAATGTAAGTGTTCAGAGGAAAAATTCAATCTCTTAGTTTTCAAACAAAGGGGATTCTGACTTTAAAGATGTTTTTAAAACGTCAGAGGAAAAGAATAGTAGTTAATATGGTATAAAAATCTTGGCATGTTCCAGTTTAGAAGGGCTGTTTCTTGGATCCTGTGAGTTTGTGCTTAAACATGCCTACAGTTCAGTGTGGCCAAAAACGTGGAGGCAAAACCTAAGTGGTTATGTATTAAAAGAAACATGCTACATAGTGTGCTTGCAGAAAACAAAAGACTATCACTAGAAAGCTGATAATAAATGGCTGTCTGGAGTGTTTTAGAAATTGCAAAGTCTAGACTTAAAAAATATGTGTTTATTCAAACAAGGTTTGTGATTTTTTTTTCATTTTAATAAGGCCAGACATGTTAGGAATAGAGTTGGCAATTTCTTACAAAACAACGCTAAAAATTACTCCAAGTTAAGCGATTTAGAAAAAAATGTGGATTATTTGGCTATCAGAGCAATAAAAGGAGAATACTAATTACCATGCCAAATCTTTAATACCGTACCAATCCAATTCTCTCCATTGGCAATTCTTTACTGTAGCCATAGCAACAAAAAAAGGAAACTTAAGTCATCCAGGCATTTGTTGCTTCTTCTGCTTTTCTTAACTAAGTCTTAATTTCCCTATCTAAGAAGCCCTGTCTTGTAGTTGTAGCACTTGCAGTTATACTTCCCTGTATTTAACTATAATAGAATATACCTTAGACATTTTTTTTAATTCCTCCTCTCTTCATATTGGAGTTTCAACGCTTGCTTTCCTTATTTTGCAAGTTCTCTTCAAAAATAAGCTGGAGTATTCACAATTGAAAAATATATTTATAATGAATACACTTACCTGAAATAGAATAGTTGTTTTGAGAGTTGTACATTTAAAAATTATTCTGAAATATTTTCATGCTAAAGTGAAAAAAGATTAAAGAAGGTTATGGTTAGAAAGCTTTTCTTGGAAAAGAAATTCATGGTTTTCTCTTTTCCAGGAAAGGTCTGAAAACATTTAATGAATCATGGATTCATTCAGGTTGAAAGGAGTCCTGAGAGGTCTCAAGACCAAACCCTTACACAGTTTTGAGATCAGCCTGGTTGCTCAGGATGTGATCAAGATGCATCTTGAAAACCTCTCAGTTTGCACAGCCTCCCTGGGGAGTTGTTCCACCACTTGCTTGTCCTAACAGTGAAAAATTTCTCCTTACATCCGGGTGGACCCTCCCATGTTTCAATTTGCACCTTCATCTCTCACTCTCCTGCCATGGACTGTTGTGCAGAGCCTGGCTCCATCGTCTTGGGAGCCTCCTTGTAGGCACTGGCGGGGATGCTGCTGGTCTCCTCACAACGTCCTTCTCCCTTCTGAGCCAGCCCTGCTCCCTAGCAGGAGCCTCCCCTTACAGGAGAAGACCTCCAGCCCCTGGCTACCTTGCTGGCCCTCCAGCTGAGCTTGTGCCAGTTTCTCGTTCCTGTTTGGGGGCCCAAAGCAGCACGCAGGATCCGTGATGCAGTCCAGCGAGTGCTGAGTAGAGGACAGTCTGTTCCCTCAGTCAGTAAGTACTTTCCTGTTAATAGAGCCCCACATATCCTTCCTCAATGCCAGAACATGCTCATCTTCAGCTTCTAGGCCACCAGGACCTGTTCTGCAAAGCTGCTCTACGGCCAGCCACAACCTGCACAGTGCAGGGGATTTGTCCATTCCAGGTGCAGGACTTTGCATTTGTCCTTGATGGATTTTACACGGTTCCATTCAGCCCACCCCTCCAGCTTGCCAAGGTCCCTCCAGATGGCAGCTCTGCCCTTGAGAGGATTGACTGCATCTCCTAGTTTGAGGTCATCTGAAAGCTAGATGAAGGTAAGCTCTCTGCACAGGTCATAGTTTAAAACTTCTATAGCAAATGCATTGTCTTATTTTTGATGATAGTATTTTGAGAACGATTTCTATTAAATTTAATTTATTTCCTCCCTATTGTGGTCCATGAAACTTTATAGGCCTGTAGGACAGAAGAGATTTGGGAATGGGAGATTTGGTTTGGGAGATGGCCTGAGCAGTGCTTCAGGTGAGAACAGTGGATTATTCAGTATCTGAGGTAGGAGCGATGGGTTTTCCAAATGATAGAGATACCCTCCTCCAGCGATATACATAAGTGCCATGGTGAAATTCCCAGGGGAGCCTCAGAGCGTACGCCTGAGAATTTCTGCATCTATGAGTGACTCCATACTGACTCCAGTACTCCATACTGAGTATGGACTCCATACTGACTCCAGTGACTCCAACTAAGAGTATTTTTGCACATCAACTACATTTTTTTTAAAATACATCCTTTGAGAGGGGATCTAATAAGTGTATATAAATACCTCAAGGGAGGAAGTGAGGAGGATGGGGCCAGCCTCTCTTTACTGGTGGCCACCGATAGGTCTTGAAGAAATGGCCACAAACTGAAGCACCAAAAGTTCCACAGGAACTGAAGGAAAATTTTCTTGACAGTGAGGGTGGCAGAGCCCTGGCACAGGTTGCCCAGAGAGGTTGTGGAGTCTCCTTCTCTGGAGATCTTCAAAACCCTCCTGGATGTCGCCCTGTGCCACATGCCCTAGGTGACCCTGCATGTGCAGAGGCTTGGACTAGATGATCTCTAGAGGTCCCTTTCAACGTCAACCATTCTGCGATTCTAACAGAGGTGCCTTTCCTTTTCTAACCAATCACTCGAGGGATTAATCCACTTGGAGGTGGGAGGATTTCAGGTTATTGTATCTGATATTAATTATGTCAAAATAAAGAGTGCTAAATATTATGAGAAGTATGTACATAGCAATATAAAAATTCTCAGACTGAGGTAAAAACAATCTCTCTCTATAAAAAGCCCTGAGCATAAAATCACTCATTGGTGACATAAGTACGTTTGCCATACCAAAAAGAAAATCCTTGTAATTTACCATATACAAATCTCATAAACATTTACTTGTGTCCTAGATGTGGCTAATCACTTTGTTATTCTTCCTGAGCATCACTCCTCATGTTTACTTTTTAAGAAAGTTTTCCAGCACCTTTCAGACTCGCACCTTTCCCAGACTCGCAGTCTCAGACTCAGACTCGCAGTCTCAGACTCGCAGGTCCCAGACAGACTCGCACCTTTCCCAGTGAAGTCAACATCAGCATTTCCACTGAACCTGCTGTGACGTTTGGCACCTTCTCTTGTCTCTTTGGGACACTGGAGCTGTTTAGACTTCACACAGTCTGTTTGCTGTAGTTAAAGAAACCCTCTTTCCTATTCTTGGCTAACCTCTGGCAGGTTGTTCCCTTTCCCATCAGCATCTTTGGCAGCGTAATTGTATAATTCTTTTATCTTTCAGTTATTTGAAATCATATGAAATCTTCCTCCCCAGCTTGGAATTGTTTTTAACAGGATTTTCCAACCCAGAAATAATCTGAAGAAAAGAAAAAAGGACAAAACAATAAGAACTGAGGTATTAATCCTCCCCTTAAGGCTCCGTGTCCCAAACTGCAGCCTTTAGAAGCTGCTGCAAACACGGGAGCCTCCCGAGGGCCCTGGTTGCCCGCGTGTCCGCAAGGGCACCGCGGGCCTGGCCGCTGACGTGGCCGCGGTGGAGCCGGGACCAGGGGAGCAGCCTGGGCCTGCAGCTGTCCGCAGCCCCCGGCCACCTAAAGCCCCTGGCATTTCCTGCAGGCTTGACGTGCTTTTCAGCTGGGCATCCTAGAAATAGCTGCGTGTGCAGTGGGCCGGCCATTATTTGCAGTTGAGCCTGATTTGGATTTATCTGGGAAGCATTCCGCAGTGTATTCCACCTGAGGGGCTGTATCCGGCCGGGATGCTCCTTGCGTGACTAACGGAGCCGGTTGTGCATGAGATACAGCAGGAGGAGGAGGAGGAGGCGATGGGAGTCCCCAAGATTTCTCCAACTGGGGTACAGGGTGGGCAGCCTGGTTTCCATCCCTGACTGGCAGAGGAACTTTATGCCCACCTTTCACCACCGTCTTTTGCCTCAAAACTATTCTAATATGACCTTTCGCTGTGAAGCAGCTCTGTATTTTGAAGGAATACATACTTATTTCCCTAAGGAGGTGGGGAGGAGCGCACATAGAGCTTGTGCCAGAATAATCATGTTGTTCTGGTGTCCTGGGGCAGTTAGAGCTCCTGTCTGGAAGAGCAGAGCGCTGAGTCCTCATCCTTGCTAGAGTGATTGCTCTAAATGCTTTAGCTGATGACTGATTAACAAAAAATTCACGAACGTTAGCCTCCTGGCTGTTGTAAATCTCAGCTCAGTGCCTAATGCTCTCCACAGGTGGAAGAGGAAAGGGATGCACCTCTCAGGAGGCCGGCTGTGTACTTGCCTGCCTGCCTCTCTCCCTCCCTCTACCAGGTCACTTCTGTCTCTCCTGGATATAGGCTCTGTATTTAGGGTTCACTCCTGGTATTCCCAAAATACATAGCCACCAAAGAGCATAGGATGAAGTGTGCCCCAAGGCGCAGAACCCTGCGTGTACGAAACAAAGTGCACGGAACTGTTTATTAGGCTGGCACACAATAATGAGCAAAAATGCACATTTGACAGCAGGATGTACAAGCTGCACAGAGAAGCCTGGGTTTTGTGGCTTACATATCTCATTCAGTGTGCAAAGTAGCAAATAAGAGAGTGTAAATTCAAACTGCTTTGGACTCTTTGGAGGCCTTTCTTCGCATGCCATATGCTAGAATTGCCCTTTGAAGACTTTTTAATGTAAGTGTTCTTGGAAAAGTATTGCTCTTATGTGCCTAGACGTACATGATTTTTAAATTAATGTGTGTGTGCTTGTGTTCTGGGTTGTTTGGATCTGGGGTTTCTTTTGTATGTCTTGCCTTTTTTTTTTCTTTTTAAAGAGATTTAATATGTATTATAACTGAAGATTACATCCATAAAATGGGTTATAAAAGGGTATAATCTTTATAACTCTCCCGGTGTAAAACTTGGGTGAGAGACTACTGCAGAATGATACCATCAGAATAAAACTATAGGAGTTAGAGTGACAGGGATTTAGCTGTCTGAACAAGGGCTAGGTCAAGTTACTCTTTGCACTCTCTGGGAGTTATCTGATCTTTGTGCCGTTCAGGTAGGGCTGGGATGGATGCTTGGCAGCTGGTAGGCTGCATAAACCAGTGGCAAGTTGTGGGCAGATTTTTGAGCTATTTGTGCCTGGCAGATAGTATATAATCTAAAATTTTAGTGTTGTGATAACAGAGAGATAGAGCTAGATAATATTTAGTAGACTTCTTTCTCTTCTTTTTTTCCCCTTTTTTTCTTTTCTTCATTAATTTGGGACTCTACATGAAATAACCATACAGGATAGCTGTGGTTTGTATGAGTAGCTTAGCCAACAGGTCCTTTCTAATCAGGTTAAAACAGAAAAGCTGTCACTTGCGAGGCAAGGACCGAGATGTTGAGAGATTATGATTTATCACCAAACTATATTTTCCCAGTTGTAAAAGAAACAGAGGGGTCTTTCCCCCCCTGCCCCCCCCCAGCCTTGTAACACCACTGTAAAAGTATCTAAGGCAGCCCATTTACTAGATTATCTTGAAACTTCAGAAACTTGAAAGCATGTTATATGGGAAGTGTAGAACTGCATAAACTCTCAGACTTCAACCAGCAAAATAAAAGGGAAATTTAATACTCCAATAGTATTAACATTGTATTTACAGCTGCTGCTCCTGCCCACATGAAAAAATGTTTCCCAGGGGCTGAGATCAAAGGTACTGCCACAGTGTGACATACTATGGGACTGCACTATAACCATTTTACAGATTTAACAGATTGTTTCCAATGAAAATGTGTGTGATATAAACTGCAGGTGTTCGTAAACAGAGATTGAGGGATCAAAACTTACCCTTTTTAAAACAGCACAGGTTACATTTTAAATTAGCTACTTGCTTCAGCTGTGCAACAGCCTCAAGTTTGATCCTAAATAGCACCTCCTTTTAATATAAATCCCACGGAACTATGAAAATATCCTAGAATTTTAGTGGGACCGTGAGTATCCTGTAACTACAAGCCTAACTCTTATAGTTATCCAGTATGTGTTACTAAAAGCTTTTTGTTTGAGGAGCTCATTCAAAGTAGTTTTTGTGATACCACATACATGGATCAGCTTATATAAGTCTCTAAAAGAGGAGGCAACCTCCAAAGTTAATGTATTTTGGAGATTTTGAAATCTCTGGGACAGATTTTCAGCCGTTAGAAATGAGGGTGTGTCTGTTTTCTCCCCACCGTCCTGGGTACACAGGGAAGGGCCCAGGACAGACCTGGACACGGCAGTGGCTCCCGGCCGGGCGCAGCGGGAATGTCGCTGCCGCCCGCGCGGGCATTTAGCCTCCAGACTCCGTGAGTGCTTCACATACCAGCTCCCAAAGCAGCCCAGCCACCCCGAGGCTTCCTTGTAAACAGCTTGGAAACTGCCCCTCTTTCTCCTGCAGGATTTGAAATGAAAAGCAAGCCAGAGAGCTGGCCAGTATGCAGAGATTTGCATGTAAAAGCTGTGCCTGGACATAGATAGGTCTGATGTTGCGGCGTGTGACTAAAATTGAATCTCGTGAAGGGAAAAGGGGTGAAATGAAAGGTGCCTGCTTCCCATGGACACTGCATTGGCTGTCCTCGGAGATGCATCTCCAACTGCAGTCCATGGACTGGGCTTTTCTTTATAGTGAGAGAAAAAAGCACTTGGACCAAGCGCTGTAGTCCATGTCCACAGCCCTGATATGGCCATGCTGATATACTCTGTGCTTCTGCTCTGGTGCAAAACAGCTTTACAGACAGTTTCTCCCTGTGCTTGGAGAATGGCAGAGTATTCACACAGATACTGATGTGTGATAATGTAAGAAGGGAATATTTATTCCCCCTAGATATAGCAGTGGGATCAGAGAGGGGGCACAAATGGAGGGTTTAAGCAAAGGGGGCCAGCAGCCACAGTGCAGCACTCCAAGCCTGAGTAGCATTGCTCGCATCTCCAGAATTGCCCACTGCAAAGGCCTCAGGAGAAAAGTCAAATTCTTCTTTATTTTCAGAGATATCTTGAATTTGGTGATGCTTCCAATGCCAAAGTCAAGCTAGATGGTTACAAGTGAAGGCAGTTTTCACTTACTGCCCCACATGTTCAGAATCACCAGAGCTTTAACTGTGACTTATTTTCGCTTCCCACATCCCTGCAGCTGTGTGGTCCCCTGCAGACTGGGCAGCCTTCCACAAGCTGTAAAATAACTTGAGGACTGCCCTAATTTAGACTTTGTTTGAAATTCACCCTGGCGGCAGCCCGTGCCCAAAAGTGCTATGGGGCCAAGCGGCCAAAAGCAGTCATATCCCAACTAAGAGTCTGCCCCAAATGGCCTGTTTTTAACTAGGAGCAGTGCCAGATATTGCAATTAAAAGGTTGCCTTTCCTCTGGAAGGACTTGCCCATTTTTTTCTTGGTAGCAGTGAAGGATATTTCCCTATTTATTTCTTTGCTTTTCCTTGCTAGTACAAAGTAGGCTGCAGAGAAGACGTGTGGCTGGAGAGCGGACACAGACTTCATGCCTCAAGGCATAACGTGATCCCTGCATATAAGCTTTATGTGGCTTTAAAGCATGGTGCATGGTGTTTTGCACGTGTTTTAAAAGTATAAACTTTCTCTTTCCAAATAAATAAAATACAGTTCACACACACACACAAAAATATGTCAGAGAGAGCAACCAAAAGCTTTTGTCTTGATTTCTAAAATGTGAATGAAAAATGAAAAGGTAACCCAAGACACTAACCTCTCCTACAAACTAAAAAAATGAAAAGTTTCAATGCTAAGGATAGATTTATTAAGGCTGTTTTTCTTAGCACACTGTGATTGTTCGTTCATGAAACAATAGTACCATTTTGGGACTGCTTTTTTAAAAAAATGTTAGCTTCACTATGACACAACGAGAAGTCCCTTGAAGCATGACTGTCTGGGTATGCAGCCTCAAAAAAGTATCAATATATGCCTCAGGCAGGAGAGAAGTGTGGCAAAAACTCATGTGTTTTAAAAGGCCACCATGTTGCACGGTGATCCACTTAATCAGAAATGTCACATCTCGCTGCCTGATCCCAACTGTAACATTAATGCTGAATGCAGTGGGTGCCAGCTCGCAGAGAGCTGCAGAGACAGCACTGGATTTTGAGTTGTATTTTGCTCAAAAAAATGTACTCCATAAACCAAGCACGTGTTGATTTCCACAGCTTTTTATTGATAAAGCCTGGCATAACCATAACACTCAGATATTTTATTTGCTTCTGCAAGATTTGTTGTTGGGGTTTTTGTTTGTTTGGTTGGTTTTCTCTCTTGCTTTGCTCACTGGCCCCATGAAAAGGTGAAGGAACTGCCCTGTTTTTACACATAGAATATTAAGTGTCAGGTTTTGCTTAGTGGATCTCAACCAAGAGAAGTTTAAGATTCCTGTGGTCAACGTGCAAATCACCTTTATGTGCTAAGCAAGGAATATTATGCTAATTTTTTAAGTAATAGTTAAAAAAAATATTCTTAAAATCATAGTAATTATCCAATTGTCATAAGAAAAAGTCTACTTTTTTCTTTCCAGTAAAATACGTTTATTGTATGTAATAGAAGTTCTGGATTTTTTGTTTGTTTGTTGCATTGGTCCTATTTTAAATTATCACAAGCTAATGTTTGTACAAACTGTGTTTTTTTGCTCATGAAAATCACCTCAATTGTTTTGTTTTATAATTTCATCCTGATAAAGCAAAAACATTCAGTAGCACTTTGACTAATTGTATGACCTTACCGGTTGAATAACACAGCAGTTTGATTTACCAAAGCTGGAAGATGCAAAATAATGCCATTTTAACTACATTTTATTGACTAAATCTTTTAAAAAGAAAAAATGAACTATTAGCCACACTAAAAATTCCTCATGTATTGCCATGAAAAATACTCTCTTTTGCCTTTCCTCCTAGTACCTGTGAAACTAATAGTTCTTATTTCCAGCCCTTTCCTTTCTGGACATGCACCGATTTCCATGACAATCAGTAGTTAAAGTAGAGGAGATACTGGATCTCAGTTTCAGCTCTCTGAAGTACTGCAGTATTAAGTCATAGTTATATTAATTTCCTGAGAAGTTGGCAGTTTTGGCATTGTATTTTTCTAATACCTAGATGGCCTTGGACTCCAGATTGCTTTAGGCTCTTAAAGCAGACCTATTGAGTAGTCCTAGGAAATATGAGGAACACACAAATGAATTGCAAACAGAAAAGGGACAGTATAATAATAGTGTTTGTCAAAATAATTCAGAAAATATGAGGACAGCTTTCTATGAACCGTGTCTTTCTGATGCTAATAATTTTTTTGTGCAATGGAAGCTCTCCTTCTCCCATTCTTGTTTTAAGATCTGCTGCTTACATGTTTTTAGGGTTTGCGAGATCCAGTAAAGTTAATATTTTGTAAACCACCTCAACAAATCTTGATTTGAGGGAGAATTCAGGTTTAGTGCCAGAACTGGTGCCCTTCGATAAAAATAGTAGTTAAAGCACTAACTCAGGAAGCAGTAGGATTTAAACTCAGCCCTTCCCCGCTTTTTAATAACGTGTTTTTCTGAGGCCTGTTGTCCTAACGAGGAGCCCTGGGCTGGTCCCTCAGCTGTGAGGGGCAGTTGGGTTTTGCTGCCGCTCTTCAGCTGGTGGCAATTGGCAGCACCTGCTGGCCTCCCTGTCCATGCTGTTCCTGCAACCGGAGCCATTGGGATGTGTTTTAACGTGCCCAGAGGGCTGTGAGGGCTGGCGTGCGGCAGGCCTGGCTCTTCTCTCTTGCTTTGCACTTCTGTGGTAGAATCGTGCTCTTGTTTCAGAAGTTGCTGGCTTCTGATCTCCATGATGGTTATGAGCATGTCCTAAGGTAAGAAATTGATAAAGTTTATATAAAAGTAATGGGGTAGAAATATTGCTAAATAGGCAAATAGAGTAAAGCTGCAATTTGTATCAAGAGTTAACAAGTGCTTGCAGGTATTTTTTGGTGCCTTTTGTGGGGTCTTTGTGTGTCCTGTATGACGGGATCTGGGGCCAGGGCAGTTTTTAAAAGCTCTGTGACCAACCTCCAGGCCCTTGGAAATGCTAGTAGGGAACTGCAGCAGCCTCAGGCGCCCTGCAGGAAGAGGTGCGCTAAGATGGAGAAAGGTGGTGTTTTCTGGCACCCCGCTCCCAACCTCCTTCCATGGCCTTCATCAGCTTTAATAAAGCTGTGTCCGTGAAGAGTCCAGAGTCGCAGCGTCTCGGTAGGGTCATGGGCCATGTTTATATACAGTTCAGCTCCCAAGTTACAAATTCTTAACCACAAATGCTCTTTTTGAAAACATAAGCTAGTCCATTCCCACAACATGTTGCAGACCAGGCCCCTCATACTAGTTCCTCAGAAAGCAAGTCCTTTTTGAATAATGACCTCTTAAAAGAAGAAAAAAAAAATGAAATAAATGGTTAGAATGTGTGCCCAGGTTTTGGGGAAACTCGAGCTGAACATCCTTCTCTACCTGAAAAGCCTGAACTCTGTTTAGCCATCTCCGGTGGGAAAGCTTAAGCCCTGGAGTTGTGAAGGCCTCTGAGATGTTTTGTTTGTGGAAAGCCTAAGTTAGGCGTTTCAGCACCACTGTGTTTAATGTAAAATGGCCCAGCTGGCAGGTTCCCTCACCCTGTTAGGTTAGGCAGCTGCGTTTGCCTTTTCTGTGCTCAGTTTCCTCTTGTTTACGGGAGAAGGGAGTACAAGCTGCCTCAGGTCTTTCTTGCTGGCCTAGCAAGTTATTTTTCCACACAAATGGAATCGTTTCTGTAGAAAGAAATGTTAGAGAGCTTTGGTGAACAGTGGGAACTTTTCAAAATTTTCTGCCTCCTTCAGCAGAGAAGGGCGTTTAGTGCCAGGTTTTGTTCCTTGGCTACAGGTTCTGGTTGCTGCTAGGGCAGAGATCTCCCCCTCCACCCTGCAGATAGATGCTTTCTTTTTTGGTGGTGGCTTCGATTATAGACTGCTTGACGTTACCATGTTTTCCTTGTGCTTTTTAAGTTGTGAATCCTTCCTCCTTACCTCTGAGAATAAGGTGGGATAATTCCCGTGTTTTTCAGCAAAACGCTGCTAGCGTGGGAAGAGCTGGGTTGGCACGTGGGACTGCTTTTGTGGCCCCTTTTCCAGGACTGTGTGCCATGTATAGCATCATATCCAGTATGCTGTTTCACGCAGCCAAAGCTCCGTGCCACTTCGCTGATTAAAAACAGGTGTGAGGTGGAAGTGAGGCTCTTGTGGACTTCTGCTCTGGCTATATTTGCTAACTGTGGTATTTGTAATGAAGGGCTAGGATGATGGTTTCCCTACTGTGTGCGCTGAGGCCGTGGTATGTGGGCTTCACAACTATGTTAGACAAAATATCGTTTATGAATTCACGCGGACTGTGCTTAGTTTGACCATGCAGTTTCCTTGACTTGCTCGTGTGCCTTCTGGTCTATAGGAAATGCCAAGCTATTAGACTAAACTAGGAAAATGTGGTTTAGTCTGTTGGTAGCTTCAGGAACGTGACAGAAAATAACAATCATCTTGGTGAATTTCTTGTCTGGTTAAAGCCAACAGGAAATTTATTGTATTTTGTTGTTTTTATAGAGTCTAAATGTTGCTTATTTTGTTTTCCTTCCTTCTTTTTGTTCCTGCCAAGATAGATAGATCCTATATTAACAGTCAGGCTGATGAACATGGGTGATGATTTCCACAAAAACGCAATAGGATGTCGTTAGTTTGGCACATGAGATCTCTCTTTTTTTTTTCTCCCCCCAGGCTGCTGCAAAGCTAAACATGTATGAGGACTTATCTTCACTTGTGTAAATATTCCTTGTGGGAATTTCATTAACCTAAGCGTGTAGTTTAACCTCTTTCATTCCAGAGGAGATTTTATAAGGTGAAAACAAACAGTCTCTGTTTTGCAACACACGTGGTGCAGACACATGGACACCTTTATGACAGATTAATCGGTGGTTTTTACCGATCTGTTGACTGGGGAGAAGAAGGGGGAGCCCTGAGATTTTATCATTTTGCAATGTAATTTTTGATTTGAATGTGCAATGTGGTTTGTGCACGCTTCTCAAATTCAGGATTGTCAGGATTTTATCAGTGCTGGTGAGGAAAGCAGGATATGAAATGTTTGTATTGGCACTAGAATGGTGTGTGTGCTTGTGTGTGTACATATATGTACACCAACGAAAGAAAAGTCTGAAATGGTAAAGGTGATTCCTGCACCAAAGTGCCAAGATCCTATGAACCCCTTAGGCTTTCCCAGGAATTGGCATGGGACTTGTCTGATGTAGGTGCCTACCGTTAGCTGCCTGACTTTCCTTTGTAATCTTTGAAGAGAGATAAACAATTTTAGGGCTTGATTCTTCCAACCTGTTTTAGATGTCTCCTTGAAGATGACATGAATTACTTTTTAGAATTATTTATTCCTATTCACTATGTGGGTGAATTAGGTACATTTAATGAATAAATGAAGCCACCCAAGGTCCGTCATTGCCACTTTAAAATTACATTTTTAAAAATCTGAGAACCTCCTTTCTGGTGTCTAACTGTGACGTGCTGTTGACATTAAAACTATGCAGGAGCCTATGAAAATTCACTGTGCCATGAGGAGACTTTGGCCCTGGAATTGTCCTTTAGTGACTCTTTGCTTCTGCCTCTTTTCGGGACAGATGCATCTCATCTGTCACATATGGTCTTGTGTGCATAGCTTGGATATTGTATTTTTCCACTAAATAGCCATGCTCTTAAAGCCTATGTCTGCTATAGTGCAGGGTGCAGCACTGAAGCCCTGGGACTCTATTGTTGTTATTTTTTAATTACTTATGCTTTAAAAAGTGTACTATTTATTGGTGGTTCTCACTTTTTTTGTGTGTGTTAATGCATTAATAGTGGAACTCAAAGCAAAGTATCGGAATGGTCTCTTAGTTGCCAAAGGAGATCTAAGGTTTAGAATGATTAATATCGAAACTTTCACTAATTTTAGGAGTGTCAATGTCTGATTTAATTATAATCTCATAAAATAGAACTGCAGATATTAAGGACTTTTGAAATAAAGGGATTTTTGATTGCAAGTCAATTCTAAAAATGTTATCCTTTGGTTACTTTTTTCCCAGACCTTGGTTAAAATATATATATGGATTATCTGAGACTGAAGGATGAAATATTTTTAATTATCTGCCTAGAATGACTGACAAGGTTTTTGAGAAGTTAATCTTAAAATGTTAGCAGTTACCAGTATAACTATGATGCTTAAATAGTTTAATTATCAGTTTCAGTTTTCTACACTTTTTCTCTTGGATTTGTTTTTATTGTTGTTTCTGCACCCTACTCTCCTTAAAAAGATGTTGAAATGAACTGTGGAATTAAGTGGATTTTTCCCCCCTCATTTTTAACATATGCTGAGGTCATTTCAATCTGGGTTTTATGTTTTTTTTTCTTTTAATGGAAGAATGGGATACTTAACCCACTCTGAAGTTTTTTCCTCTGCAAGCTCTGAGGAAATCATTTAAGCCAGTAATTCTATCATTAGTCAACAAAGCACTCCGGCTCATTTTTGAAAGCCCTGAAATTATTAGGGCTATGTTTATGTATTCAGTCTTTTTCATTTATATTCTTTCTTTCTTTCTTTTCTTCCCATTTTGGAAGCTTATTCATGAACTTTCTTGATATCTTAACTTCCTTTGCAGAGGGCATCTTTGTTGAAACATTTTACGTCACGATCGCTTTCATCTCCAATTTTATCTGTGCTTTGGATATTTTCCCTAAAATGTCCTGCGTCTTAATTGCGGCACGAAGCTCCAGCCAGCTCCCTAAACCTGCTGCCAGTGTGTTGGGTTCACTTCCCCACCACACACACAGTCAAAGGAGGGTGCCTTATTGCAGCCAGTCATTACCAAAATGGGATGTCAGTCAGTGCCTGTCTATCTGGAGAGCTCCTTCTCACAGCTAATTCCTAAACTCGGTGGGTGATAGAGATTAAAGCCTCGCTGTAGTTTATAGCTTCCTGATCACCTCAGGGAAGTTTCAGTAGGAGCTGGTCCAGAGGCTTTTAAGTTCTGTGTCATATATGTGGATCCCTCTGCAAAGAGATGGCACAGATCTTGGGCTCTGCAGCAACACGGGATTAATATCAATACCTCAAGTCAGATGTAGGCAAACACAGTCATGGCTTGTATAGATCTGCAGCATTTGGCAGCCAGATAAAGCTTTGAAAAATGAAAGCTCATTGTGAACATATCCTACTTAGGTGGTATCTGAAGACCAGCATTTCTTTCAAATATCTTTTTGGTGTATAACACAAGTGCATGAGGAAGCATATGCGTTTTTCTAATAAAATTCAGTTAACTGGAGCTTTAAGTTACTTTTTTTTTGAATGACTTGCATTAGTTTTCCAAGTAGTGGTAGTCTGAGAAGCCGAGTGTTACCAACAAGGCTGGCATCTGCCAGGCCCTGTGTTTTAACCACTGTGCACTGCAGTGGTTTAGAAGACTTTTCAAATGTTGTGGTAGATCATCCGCTGTAGGGATGAATCTTGTGGGACATCTTGTAGGGATGAATCGGTTCGGTTATAAGTGGAGCATTTGATTCGTTCCTGTGGTGTTTAAATAGTGGGGTAAGGGCAAGAATCAGCAACTTACACAAAAATAGGTGCCACCTTACCTGATGCTTCCAAGAGTGGCACTATTAATGTTCTATTGCAATGTTTTATTTATAAATATATATATGTGTGTGTGTGTGGATATTGCAATATCCATGTTGATGCCTGGTTTTAAACCTCTGACCACACAGGTGTATTGCCAAAAGCCTGAGCTGACCTGGAGGAGCTGGTGCTTCTGCAGTTTGTCACCTCAGGGCAGTGAGTCTCACCCTGTACTAGGAGAATTATTTCTTCTTCCATGATACTTGGCTCCTCAGTATTAATAAACATACTTATGAGTGGAATCAAGATGCATATAAGATCAAAGTGAATTTGAAGAAAATAAGTGTGCAGATTTTAAAAGGAAAACCACATTGTAGGTAGTTGCAATATGCCTTGCATTGCAGAAATATGGTACTAGTGAAAAGAGAGCAAAGTGTTAAATTGAAAAGATCAGAGTTTCTCCTCTCAGTAAATGGAAAGACAGAAACATTCTTACATAGAACTGAAAAGAATTACATGCAAATAATGGTAATTTTAATGACAAGTGGCATGTTACAAAAAAAAATCATACCACATGCTAGGAAACATGACTTACTATTTTAATACATGATTCTAATGATATCAACTCATTGGATTATAATGTTCTTCAGTTTTGTTTGGCCTTTGGATAAGCTATGTGACTTCATGTTAACCACCAAAATGTGAAAAAACATTAACCCGTGTCCTCCGCCCTTCAGAGTAATGGAAGAAGGCTGCTGTATTTCTGAGTTCCTTACCTCTGGATTTAAATCAATTATTTCAGCACTATAAAGAACAAGCTTGTGTCTCGGGCAGTAATTACCAAGTGGCTCTTTCTAACACCCAGAACAACCATCTGGATCGTGTTGACTCCCTTTACCATGGCAAAAAGGGTGAATGAAATATAATTCCTGCTTTCTGATGTCATGAGGATTCCTTCAGTCTCACAGCAGCTGGAGCTCCCAATCCCTAAGGAGATATATGTGTATACGTGTGTGTGTATATATATGTGTATAGTCTTTAGAGTTGCAGATGTTATATGTTTCAAAAAACAATTCCTTAGCTTACTCTGAAGCTCTGCTGTGTCAGATGAGGTGGATGTGAATAAGTCTTGGTGAAGTCGTCTTTTGTTAGTCATTCGAGCAAAATATAAAGCATTGATGTAGTTCTAAGGTATATTAGTAATATCAGGATAAAATAATAGTTACAAATTGCTTGTTATAGTTACTTATTAAGCAACAGCTTAAGTTGTAGCATTTGCATTTTATGCATGTGTATTCACAAAGTTTCCTTGGTTCTTTTGTATATTACATACATTTGTTTCTAGGTAGTTATTCTAATTGAGAATAATACTGTCAATATAATATTTAGTGATAAAGTAGAGCAATTTGGCTCTGGGACAGAAGAAAACTATGCTAAATTTTAGGCTGATTTTAGGCCCCTTGTCAGGTTTTAAAAAGAAAGAATCTGCATCAAAAATAGTTTGACTCTTTTATGTGGCGGATTAGTGTGGGCTTAGTTGCTTTGAAATCTGGTAATCAGATAAAGTTGTGCACAAAGCAACTGCAGCTTTTTGCACAAGTGCTTACAGTATGGACCAGCTTGAGGTCAGCGATCAAGATGAAGGTACATTTCAAAGAGGGGTTTCCCTTGGGAATGAGCGCTGAGCTGCACTCGGGGATCAAAAGCTCTGCTCGGCGGCAGTGAAAGGGCCCAGGGAAGCACTTGCTGTCGGGGAGGCACAGCCTGTGTGTCCAATGGCACTTGGCATCTTTCATAAAGTGCATGGTTATCAGAACAACTGAAGGCTTGACAGCCACTCTTGCCTCTCCCTTCAAAAGCCTGTGCTACATACTTCATCTTCGGCACGGGATTATTTAACCAGCTGTGGCACTTCTCTTTCATGTCTGCACAAGGGGGCTTAAGCACCGGTGTAGGTTTTCTGAGAGGGAAGCGGCTCCGTTTCCCGCGGCGGCGGAACTGATTCCGTTTTGGCGAAGCGAAGGCCCCGCGGCCGGCGCCGCGCAGGTAGGATCACGTCGGACACGGGGCGGGAAGTCGTGTCCAGCGGGGCCGGCTGCTGCCCGCTGGAGCAAAGCGGGGAGACCTTCCTACCCACTCCCTGTGCTCGCCCCAGCTCGCAGCCATTCCCGCTGGCTGGACTCCCTATCCCAGCGGAGGCGAATAGGGATGACACCATCGCAGCTTCTTTGTGATAAAATCAGACACATTCCAGCCCAGGATACATCGGAGCTTGCAGACAGGCACACACAAGCAAAACATAATAAAACTGTTTAATTTGAGCTTTTTCCTCTCTGCATCAATTTAAGGGAGCAGAGAGTTGCCTTAGTGTTTCTCGTAGTTCAGAACAAGAGCTTGAGCTCGCTGGCAAGCCTGTGACTGGAGAATGCAGCACATCTTGTTCAGTGGGATTGATGCAGACCCATAAAACAAAAATCTTGGGTGACTTCTGTAAACGTGGTTGTTAATTCCAGTGTAAGAGCATCTGAATGGCCTCTCCTCACTACCCTTACAAAATTCACAGTAACCACAACATGCCAAATAGGGTAGAACTGATTTATCGCTCATTTTATTTATTTATTTATAATTTCATGGCATGGGACAGCTAGAAATTGCTCAGGAGAAGGTTGTTTCTGTCTTGTCCCTTAGAAGTACTTTCTGGGTGCCATGTGATCCACCTGCAACTGAAGTGGTCATGCTTCGGGGCTGGTGATGACCCATCACTAGTTTGGGGGTTTTGATGATGCTTCCCCAAGGTTTTCTCATGGGCACTGCGCACGTGCCGCCTCGCTGGCGTGTCCAGCTGCAGTGCTGTGCCCTCACCTGCTCTGGCCCGGCAGCTCTACGTAGCAGGGCTGTCATTGCGACCTGCAGGCAGTCCAGTAACCTGCCTCGGATTATAACTGTTGGAGGAGGAAGGTGCCACCGGAGGATGAGCCGTATCTCTGCTTAGTGGTGTGTGTGTGTGTGATGTAACAGAGAATGCATTAAAGTTTCTAGAATGATTTTTGGAGATCGGTTTAATATGTCTTATGTAAGCAGGAAGGCCAGGAAAAGAGAGAAAAATAAGAACTGCAGAAAAAAAAGAAACTGCAGAAAAGAACTGCAGAAAAAAAAAAATAAGAACTCCAGAACCAAGTGGAGAAAAAGGAAACCGGACGAGAGCGCAGGGCAAGACACTGTGTGAATTAGCTTTTTCATGTAGGCTGCTCTTGACATTCTTCTAAGGTGAGAAAAATGGCCAAAAAAAAAAAAAGGCATCAGTTCTCCAAGCTCCATCCATCCAAAGTGTTGTGTTACATGGTGCTTGAGCATCTCCACCATGTTCCATTACACCATATTCTTGGTAGTGCTGTAGCTGGGGAGAAGCAAAGTGTGGCCTTCAGTTTGAAGAAAACTGTAATGCTTGGAGCTGCTCAACTGCTGAGGCAGCGTTGGAAGAAGACTTCTGTTGAGCATTGGCTTTTCACAGGATTCGTGACCTTCATCAGTATATGCAGTGAAATTCTTCCAGAAACAAAGCTACATCTTCCTCTAATTATCTATGTCTTTGGACTTACACTTTAACTTACATGGCGCGTATATTATTTGTATTTATATATAACAACAACTTAGTTTCAAAGTTTAATTTTCTGATTATTTTTTCATGAATGATTAGCTGCCTGTCTGATTTATTGCTGCAGAGTTAGGAGGACAGGAAGATCACCAATGGTGAGAGGCTGGTCGGGGGAGATGCTTTGCTGGTAAGCCAGGAGAGCCTGGCAAATCTCTCTGTATTAAAGCAGCATGGAGTTCCATATAGAGCAAAGCAATCCTCAAAATGTACTAGCTGGTTAGATTAGAAGACACTGAAGCACAGGGGTCAAAGGCCAGTGTCCATGGTTTGCAGATCCCACGTGCCGTGCTTCCCCAAAAGGCTGGAAAGGTAAAGGAAGATGTGCAAGGACTGATTTGTTCTGTGTGGAGCGGTAAGCCAGTGCTCTTGTAGCCAGTAGGATACACCAAGTGGGTGTCTGCAAGCGTTTGTTACAGCTTTCTCTAGTCTTTCATTAGAGATTGGAAGCTTATTAATTTGGAAACTTGCTTGTGCTGAGATCTGAATGTGCCAGAGGTGCTTGGCAAAGGGACACAGGGCAGAAATGATGTAGGTCTTAACTGCTGAAATGTTAATGGGGCCCAAGGAGAGTTGAGCAGCTTGTGAACAAGCTATTCTATAAGCATCCAGTTTGTACCTTCCTCAGGAACCTCCTGTTTTAGTGATCAGCAGGAGGAGGTCACTGGCTCCCAGCCTGATCCATGAAGGCAATGCTGTCCGAATGTGGTCAAGTGACAGTTGCCATTGAAACTCTTCCCAGCGTGTTTAAAAAGTAGTGAGGTGGAGGTGGAAATAACCCAATTTCCTTTAAAGTATTAACCTAAATGCAAAATAGAAAAGAATGGATTGACCAAATGTTCAACTTCTGTATTTACTTGTGTTTCACCTTTGTGGCACCCCAGCTCCTGAGTGTGAGAGCAGCGACTGCCTCCTCGCTCTCCTTCGCTGCCAGGGGTGACGCTTTGGGTGGGGATGTTGTGACAGGTACCACAGAACTCTGTCTGCACCCAGTCTTATTTTGTTCTGTAATCTTATATTTTGTTCTGTAATTTTATATTGGTTCAGCCTCTTCACATAAGATGTAAAATATAGGTGATAGAACAGCAGTGGCTTTGGCTTCTCAGTTATGTAAGGCTGTTACCTAAAGATTTACCTCTCTAAGCCCTCCTCACATCTCTCTCTTACAGCCTGATCTTGTAGTGGCTTTGATGCTGCTGAGGCCTGTTTGCAGGTGAGCTGTGGCGGGGAAGGAAAGAGCAAGGTCCTGCCTTCCCTTGGGGAAAACTGAAAATTGTAAGTGCGCTCTGTGGCAGGGGCAGATTTCTTTTTAATTTGCTACTGAGTTGATCTCTTTGCACTTGCCACGGTCGGTGACTAACATGTCAATCTGAAGAGGCTTTATTCTCTTATTTAAGATTATCTCAATGTGAAACACAGTTTTTCTCTTTGTAAACCAGGAGCTATAATAGCGATTTGGGATCCAGAACAGAGATGGAGCCAAGCAAAGCACTGCGCCTATTCAGGCATGGCAGTGACCAGGGGCATTTACAGGAAACCATTATTGATTTTGAGACAGCTGCTTCCAAGAAATTATTTTCAGGACCAGTTTTTTAAGTGGAAGAAAATGCACCTTCAGTGGCATAGGTGCTTTTAGGCTTCAGTCAACGTGATCTGTCAGTGGCAAAGCCTCGGTGAATCTTCTGTGAATTAAGGTTTTCTGGCGTGCAACTGGGCAAGATGAATATTACCTGTGTTTTATAACAACTTTAGTGGTTTGGACAGTGCAGCAGTTAGTGAGGATGCGAAAGATGAGAGAGAAAAATCACTGGGGTTCTGTAGGGGAAGGGGAACGGCTGCCTGTCATCCCACTGCCCATCATAAGGAGTGAGGATAAAAGGAAAAGCTACTAAGAAAGCAGTGAAAAAATGTCACAAATAATTAACGTGCCTTAAGAGCTGTCTTTGCTTCAGTGCGGAGCTGTCGGTTGATTTCCAGCAGTGTGCGGGAGGATTTCCTGCACCAGCGCCGCTGGCTGCGCGCTCCTGCACAAGGGCCGCGTTTTCACCCGCCGTGGGTCACGGCGCCCTCGGCCGCTCCGCTGCCCCTAATAATGTCCAAAAGCAGCTGGCTGCGGGAGGTGCAGGGCGCAGCAGGCTGGTGATGGTGACACTGCTCAGCATCATCTCCCCGGTTTGGAGAGCGTCAGGATCATGAACTACTTGCAGCTTCTGAGGATCCCGTTGCACTTGGTTTGTCTCTTACTAATTATATTACTCCCTTTAGGCTGTAGTGCTTCGCTTGCCCTCCCATCTCCAAATGAAAATGCGAGCTTATTTATGTGGAGCTGATATTTCCATAGGATTATTTACTGCAGCTCTAGGATGTCAGCTTGCTTTCCTCTGCTGGCCGCAGCTTGGGAATCGACCCTGTGAATTAACTTCACTGCTGCTGCAAGGAAGAGGTCCCGCTGCCATCACTCACCTGTGCGAGCAGCGGGCACAGCCCCTGCCCGTGAGCCGCCCTCCCTCCCCACCGCGGTAGGGAACGAAGCCAGAGGGAGGGAAGGAAGTTCATGTAGGAATTTGTGACTCCCGGCGGGCAGCGGCGGCGGCCAGAGCTGCCTGAGCGCAGGGCTCGAGGCCTCCTGCATGTAGTCGGGCCGGGCACATAAACCTGCAGCCGGGAATTGCATCCCGTGCCTGTCTGTTAGGAGTAAATTTGAGACTGGCAACATATTTAAACCATTTCAAAGGAGGTGCTTATGAGGGTGAAATAACGTTGTGCAGACCAAAACTTATGTTTATTTTGCTCCTTTTTTTACCAGAATGATTCTGGGTTCAGGTATGCATAAGTATTTTTAAGTGCATCAACGGAAAAGATATGAGAGGTGTTTATTAAAAGATATTTAGCACAGTGATAGTGGCAGATGAAGAGCTATCCCCAACTTAGAGGTCACAGTCCATTTTGCAAGTGGCTCTGCATATGAAGACATGGAAAAAGGCTGTTTTGATCAGTGTTGGTTACTGACAGGTGGTTTAACCAGGTGCATGTCCATCAGCTCAAGTGTGTTTGCCAAGGTGGATCATATCCTTTTAAAATAAGAATAATCAGGAAATGCAGTGAGGCAAAAGATGAACTAAGCTCAGTATTGGAATTATAATGATTAGCTTTCTCAAGGTGATTAACTGGATTGTGTGCAAGAGAGATATCAAGGCACTTTATAAGATTTTCATTATAGACTCCTTTTTATGTGAAATGGAAGCAAAAAGGCTAAAAAGGCTAAAAGGAAAGAGTTTTAGGTTTCAGTGGCTGACTAGTAATGGTAATAGCTTGAATTTTAGAGGTATGCAGCCAGTGCAGAACACTATGATGAAATCACAGAATTAGCCAAATCTGAAACAATATGGATATATGTGAATTCCTTGTAGCTGCTCTGAAGATCTGTTATCAACAGATCATTTCAGCAAAGAGATGAAATCTATTCTGGCTAGAAGGAACTTATTCCTCTGTCTGTGTGTCACTTATCTGAGAGATGGAGGAACTTTTTGGGCAGAATGGCTCTGCGTGCTGAGCTGTTTGCTACATGTGGTGTCTCTGTCCTCGTCATGCTGAGGGCTCCCTACAAAAACCAAATCATATAAACATCTTCAGTACAAGTTTGTTCCCCTAAAAGGAAAAAATAGAAAGCAGCTTGCCTATGGGAAGGGAGTCCGAAGGAGCTGTGAGCTGTGTGAAAGGGATGTAAACTGCTGAGCAGCCTTAGGTTGCTCCGGTGGTGGTTAGACTGAATAACCAGTTGGGGAAGAACTAGCACCTCGTGCAGGTTCTGAGAGTAAATCCTTTGAATTTAGTGAATATGAATGATCAGACTGGCAGTAAGAACAGAACCATGGGGAAAGGACAAAAAGGAGGTAGTGCTGGAAAGGAGAAAGATACGGGCTAAGGAGCAGAGTGGGATCAGAAGGTCATCACCTGAGCTTTTCTTACGGCTGTGAAGAGAAATACAGAGAAACTGTGAGAAATGCCAGAGATGGCATTGAGGAGTAGCAATTTCTTGGAAAACTGAGGGTTTTTTTTTTACCCTTAAAATATTTGTTAGAAAGTTCTGACCATTAAATAAGGATAAGCAGATTGTAGGTGATGCACTATTGTGCGCCTGGGGGAGGTAATTTTCGATATTTTAATATAAACTATAAAGTATAAGTAGCATAAAATTGAAGTAAAATTATTTTAATATGTCTTTAGTGTAAATAATGTTTGCTCACTGAAAGCAAGCACTATGGTCAACTACAACTATCCCTCCATAAATTCTTTCACCAACGTCAATTTTTGTGGCCTTGCCAGTGCATTTATATTGTCACTCTGTCTCTGCTAGAATTTAGCTTACTGAACAATTTTAAAGCAGAACTAGAACAATCTTACGATATGATGTTCACTGACTTAATAGAAGTTCGTTGGGCTTAACTATATTTTAACGTGCAATTATTTCTGCCAGAGGGATGGAGGTGGGTAGATGTGCCTGTAATCTCAATCATTTTTGCAAAGTTTGTGTGGGGAAAGTGAACCTGAGAAGAGTAGATAAAACTGCAGCTGAGAGGAAAGGGTTTGGATTTCAGGGGGTCACCTGGATGGCGACCCCCTTCAAACTCTGTTTCAAGAACAAAATATGACTTTCTGTTGAGTGTGTGTGTTGAAAAGGGAGGTCAGGAAGCATCGTGCTTCCGCAATATTCTGACATCTAAAGCAAGCCTTTGTATTGATTTTTTGCTTTCAGGCTGGTAGAAAACATTTTAATACTCAGCACAGTTGATTTTCTTTCTTTTTTTTTTTTTTTTTTTTACAATTTGGAATAGCCTGGGCGTGATTAAGCACCAAGTGCTCTCGCCAAACCCAAAAACAAAAGGAGACCCCATAGTAAATCCATTTACTTCCCAGGAGGTTTCAACAAAACACATTTTCACTTATTCAAAGTGGGAGAATAAATCTGTAGCTCTTTAAAAAGAGACTTACTCCGGGGCCCTAGGAGGCAGACACAGTGCTGGATTTAAAACAAAAGCTGTAACAAAGGCATCCTCACCAGGCTCCCTAAATTATCCTGGCATTTTATGGACCTGCGATACATCTGCATGCAAGAGCTATTCAGGCAGTGCCCAACCTAGCAACACAGACAGCATGCAGGGGGGAAGTATGCGCTGTGGAGATGCTCAGTCCTGATCAGATAAACAGCAGTGACTGAATCGGCTTTGGGAGTGCAAGGAGAAGCTGCGCTCGAGGGCTCCTGTGGCCACTGCTCCCGTGATGGAGAGCATGGCAAACCGCCCATCCCATCACCAGCGCGCACTCGCGTCCTGCCCTTCCTGGCTTGCCTGCCTCTTCAGAGATCCTCATCGTCTGTAAACCCCCGGGCGGTTAAGCTCGCCCCACTTCTGTGATGTGTGAGCTCCTTGCTCCAACGTGGGGCTGGCACCTCGAGCCAAGGGAAGGGGAGCCGGCCGGTGCTGCAGGCCGAGCGCTTGAGCCCGTGGCGGCGCTGGCCGGAGCGCGTCGCCCGCGCGGACCTGCTGCCCCGCGGCCGGAGAGAGCGGCCGGGCCGTGCGCGGCAGCAGCGACCGCTGCGCGAGCCCCTTCCCAGCTGCTGGTTTGTGTGGGGCAGAACCAGCGCTGCGCCCGGCGCTGCGCAGGCAGCTCCATCCCAGCGACAGCGACGGGGACCGGCCGAGGCCTCCGCAGGGAGAGGCGGAACCGGATCCGTGTGGTCGCAGGCGGCCCGCGCGCCACGGATGTGGATTTGTGCCGCAGGAGGGTAGCGAGAGCAGCACAAGCCAGGGCTTCCCAGTGGGATCAGTGCTCCTCCTCCTCATGATAACATCCCCCAGAGGAAACTGAAATGTCCTTTTTAAAATGATGTTAAAATGTCATGGGGATCTTGCAGTCTTGAAATAGAACAGAACCAGTAACAGTAGAGACTACGGGAACTGCTCAGATTTCTTTCCCCGAAGTCGTTCGTGAACTTGCTGAGAATGGATGGAAACATTGATGCTGAGAGCTCACATACAGGCTTTTCTGATAAGTTATAGAAATTATTATAAGGAGTATTTGGAGCTGACAACTTTAATAGAGAAGATGGAACGTGAAACTTCTTCAAAGTATGAGTAATGAATTAAGCGAGTAAATATTTTAATTCCTGTTAAAGCAACAAAAATCTGGGGGGTTGTCAGTACCTTTGGGGATTGAAAGGAAGAAGCAAGGCCTAATTCCAGCCGTGATAAATGGCAAGAGGAACATAAGTTTTCTAATCACATCTACCAAATATTTTCATGGGCGTATGCGGTTAAGAATTATCTCTAGGGGCAACAGATTTTCTTTCACTATTCTGTGTACTATTCTGATACGTAACTGGTAGATAACTGGTGCTTTGAACAGCCTCAGTATTGCCTGTGCTTATTTTGGGTGAGCTTTTCTATTTGGGCAGTTTTTTTCTGCTCATTTCCCTGTGCAAAACAAGAGCTTTTGGCCTTGCAAGAATAATCCCTGCAAGGCAGAGGGCTCAGTGAATGGTGCATGCTTCCTATTCCTTACTAGTTTGCCTCCTGCTTTCTCAGGGAGATTTCCCTTTGGAATATCACTCCGAGCTGGACACATCCTCTCACCATGGAGTCTCACTGAGCTGGGTGAAAACCACTGGACAGCACGCACTGGACTCCAGCCACAGGTTAGACAGTGATGGATTAGCCACGTGCTAGTAATTTGCAGTGCATCAAACCAGTTCCTTACCTCGCTTTAAAACTATAACTTAGTTTTAAAAGCTCTTACTTTTTTCCCTTTAGAAAGATACCAGTTCATTCTTAATACTGCAGGTGATCAATTAAAAGTCTTTGTGGACTTTTCTGACTTAAAAAGAAGGAGAGGAAATCTACAGCAAAATGTAGGATGAGTGTTATGACTGGCAGTTTTCTTAATAAGATGGTATGAGAGAAATATTGGAATTTGGAGCAATTTGCTGCTAGGGCTGCAGCTCCCTGTAGACAAGACAGACATATGAATGTTAAAAATGAAATTCTTGTCATTCTTGAGACTGAGTTGAAAGCAGCAGTTTTGACTTTTATTGATTGAGCAAGTGCTGCATGTGGCCCCACGTGCACGCGTGGAGCTCTGAGCCTTCCCCCAGCCTAGCCGTGCCGCGGCCACCGGCAGCCCCTCCTGGCTGTGTCCCTAGGGTGCTCCGGAAAGGAAGCGCCTGATCAGCTGTGCACAGCACAAAATAAGCTGTTAATAACCATGCACAGAAACAGCTCCTTGTAAGTGCCCTGAGCCTAACACTGAGCGTTCTGCACCTTGGTAAGCAGGTTCCTCCTGCACTAACTGCATGTAAAACACACCTAGAAATGCTAGCAGGAAGGCCAATAGTTGCAATCAGTTCCAACGTTGACTGACTCGGAGTAAATTCAGGCAGCTCTGAAGAACTGAGCAGCTGGCATCAGGAATTCCCGAGGCTTCCGATGTTATGCTTCCGAGCTGGAGACCCAGTGACCAGCATGTGGCCGTTGCTCCCGTTCGCTCCCACCCGGGATAACGGAGCCGGTGCCTGGGAGTGACGCGGTGGCTGCACTGGGGCTCCCCGCTGGAGGCGGCGGGAGCCTGCCGGGCACCTGGGGCCAGTGCCTGAGGAGGAGGAGGAAAGGGAGCTCGCTTATATATGGCTCATTGCAGAGGTTCTGGTTTAATGTCTGGATTTCCAGAGATTCAGGAAGAGTGGAGAGTGATTTGAATTCAGCTCAGGTAAGTTGTCACGGGTCTGCCAGCTTTGGTGGCTTCGCATTTGCTGCAGCAGAAGATTGGGATCAGGTTCAAGGCTAGTTTGAATATTTCGACCATATTTTAGCTCTGGAAGTATCCATGTCATTGCATTTCTGTCAACTGTTGCTGCAGTTCTCTGCAGCAGCAGGCTGAATAGTGAGCAATGAGAAACTCCTGACCAGCCGGGATATGATCGAACATAAGTTGTGCCCAACAGCTTCAGCTGTGATGTTCCTAGTCAGCATCTCCTTCCTCACTGGATAATTCTAAGCACTTCTGCATCAAAAGGGCATTTCATAAATAATATCTGGACAAGCATGTATCTAATAGTTATAAAAGAGTACTATCAAATGAGGTAAAGAAAATCCCAAAAATGTTAAGGAAAGTATTTCGTTCTTATGAGGTTTTTATCTAGTTTTATATCACACCTAGCGCTTTAGACCTCTACTGTAAGACAAATATCTGCTTTAGAACAGTTTTATATTAAATGTTGCCTTACAGATACTTTGAGTTTATCTGAGTACAGATACTCTGCCTAAGGAAACAGAATATGAAAAGAAATACCATTTCTCTTGTCTCTTTTGGCACTATTGTTTTTCCTAGTGCAGTGTTTGCTTTAGGAAAGAGAGGCTCAAATTCTGTTGTGTGCAACTGTGAGAGCTGCTAAATACAGCTTTGCAAGACTGAATGAGGCTGAAAATTATGGGTCCCAGGAACTGCTATTGTGATCGGTGCTTGCACAGCCGGGAAGAAGAGGCTGCTTGTTTAATCTGCACACAGTCCTTATAAATGGTCTGAACTGGCAATCTAGAGAAGCTGATGCTTTGATTCAAGAATAGATAAGTTTAAAATACCAGGAGGAATATAATGAATTCTTTTTCTCACATCTTTGATAGCTTCCTTTCAGCTATCAAAGAGGCTCTCAGCCATCCTTTCCTTTCACTGAGTAATTGGACCATCAAACTCCATCTGAATAATTCAGGTGAGCAGCATGGATCCTGGTAAAAACTTTCCCGAACAACTTTAAATCAGACTGATAGCCACTAATTTCTTTTCCTCACTCCAGCGCTCTCACAGAGTGTGGAAAAACACAGCAGGAATCGGCTGTGCGTCGCACCCCGAGGGGATTGCTGGGGGCGAGCGGGGGGGATGCGTATTTATCATCTGCCCTGGCTCGGCGCTGCTCCGGTGTCGAACAGCAGCATCGGAGACTGAAGAGCTCCGGCTGAAAGCTGCCGGCTGCGCAGGAAGGGCCGCGGCTGGAAGTGACTGTGCGGAGAACAGGAGGGCTCCGAGTCACGGTGGCCCCCGGGTCTCCCAGCGCCTTCCCGCCCGTGCAGGAGGCCAGGCCCCTTCAGGCCAGGCACAGGGATTTGCTCCCTGTCGGAGCGGCCTTGGCGCCTTACCGGCAGCTGGGCTGGGCCTGTTTAGATGTGCCGGGAATGATCAGCAGGAGCAGCTCGTGGAGGAAGGAAGGGACAGTCACTTCTGCTCCCAAGCAGGAGGACAGAAGTTTGGGATGTAGAAAGGGAAACATATAAGTTTAATTTAGTAATACATTACTAAATATGGGCTTCAATATCCAAATCCACTCTCCTGCTTCAGTCCTTCCTGCCTTCCCAGTTTCCCTCCAGGTTTCTTGTCTTTTCCATTTGTCTCTTCTGGGTGGACAGCGACACTGTTGGGGCATGTGGGCAGGTTTCTTCCTTTTACAAGTTACGAGAATTTCTACTCCAAGTTTTAGCGCGTGCAGCTGTTCCTTGTCCCTATCGCTTCCCTCGCTGTTGTGGTTTAAGGTGGGACAGTCATCCACCTGCTTAGTTATTCAGCTAACTGTTGCTGAGATAAACAGTCTCTTATTTGGGGAAATAAATCCCAGCCGGAGCCTTGCAGGCTTTTGCCTTGTGCATTGCCTCGTTACTCAAATAATTTTCATGCACTGATCTGATCTTTCCAAAGCTGGAGATGGCTGCAAGGTGGCTTTCTCTGGGGCTGTCTGAGCTGAGGTCGTGGGAACACTTCTGGTTTGTTCAAAATACCCGAGCAGGTTGGTAACGTTAGTGCCCGAGTAGCTCTGCATCATCTCGCACACTCTGAGCACCTCTGTGGAGCAAGGCCTGGCTCAAGCCTTAGAAAGCTTGGGTTTGATTTGGTTTTTCAAATACTTGGTTTTGCTAAAGCCTGCTCTTTGCACAAAGACTCCCCATAACTTAGCCATTTGAATAATCGGGATGTAAAGAAAAAAAAATCAAAAGGTTGCAGAGTGGACACTGGATTGCGGTCAGTTTTGGAATGGGACTTGGGAGACCTGGAGTCTCAGCTGGGCCACAGAATTCCCATGTGGGCCTTGTGCCTTGTTCCCTCGTCTGTAAAATGGCAATAAGACTATTTCCCTGTCCCAAGACTGGGGACACTAACGGTATGGAAAAATGTAGGTAGCTTAACATGGAAGTCCAACTCTTTTAGATATTGATCACAAATTAGTGATCTAATTTGAGTTTTGTAACTGTATGTCTTAAAAAAACGAAGAAAAGCCAACTATTTTGCATCCTTACTTAATGCTATTAATGAGTTTTCAACAAAAATGACATTCTCGTTGTACTTTAATCTCAGGTAGGGCACTTGCTCTTGGAAACTCGCTGCCTGGCAACTCTGCTCCCTTCTCGGTGCTTCTGACAGGAATGCCCCAGTGAGCGCTAAAAATAAATTGAATTTTTTCTTTCTTCCTTCTGTTCTAGCAGGCACAACAACTAACATTCAAAGCCCAGCTTTCAGAGCAGCTCTCATCACACTCTCTACCTCCTATTCATACTAGGAATATGTCTGAATCACTGCAAAATCACTCTTATAGTCCGTGCAAGGTGACAGCAGTTTGGGCAGGAGAATCCCAGAGTCCTGGGGACCCA